>PVKP010002324.1:0-125730 GCA_004027715.1 Plecturocebus donacophilus
TGCATTGGGTTAGAACATGTTCTTTTAGCTCACAGAAGTTTCTTATTATCCACCTTCTGAAGCCTGATTCTGTGAGTTCATCACACTCATCCTCCGTCAAGCCTTGTTCTCTTGCTGATGAGGTGCTGCGATCCCCTGTAGGAGGAGAGGCATTCTGATTTCGGGTGTTCTCAGCCTTTTTGCACTGGTTTCTTCCCATCTTTGTGGATTTATCCACCTGTCATCTTTGTAATTGCTGATTTTCAGATTGGGTCTCTGAGTGGACGTCCGGCTTGTTGGTGATGAAGTTTGTTCTGTTTCTTAGTTTTCCTTCGGGGGGCGCCCCTTCCCCACAGAGCTGGGCCTTCCCAGCTGAGCCCGACTAAAAGGGCACCCAGTCCCATACAATCTGCACCGAGAAGCGCTGCGCCGGCCAAAAGAGCGCTGGCGACCCGTGTGGCTCCTTCGCCGGGAATCTCCCAGTCTGTGGGCATCAAAAATTCGTCTGCAATTGCGGCGTCCACTCGCTCTCTGCGCTCTCACTGGGAGCTACAGTCCTGAGCTGCTGCTATGTGGCCATCTTGGATCTCTCTCCGCCCAGTGATGAATTTTTTTTGTTTCTTAGTTTTCCTTTGGCGGACGCCCCTTCCCCACAGAGCCGGACCTTCCCGGGTTCACTGTGCTTGCTGTGAAACTCTCAGTCCTCAGTGCTTCCAATTGCCGTTTTCCTTGTGGGGATGGGACCCGCCAAGCCCGACCGTCCCGTATACTCCGCACCAGGAAGCGCCGCGCTGGGGCGCTGGCAAAACAGCCACGCCGGCCAAAAGAGTCGCGCTGGCGACCCGTGTGGCTCCTCTGCTGGGAATCTCCTGGTCTGTGGGCAACAAAAATTCGTCAGAAAGTGCGGCGTCCACTCGTTCTCTGCGCTTTCACTGGGAGCTACATTCCTGAGCTGTTGTTAATCGGCCATCTTGGATCTCTCTGTGGTACATCTTTAATGAACGTGTATGAGGGGTGTAAGGTTTGTGTCTAGATTCATTTTTGTCCTTGTGGATGTCCAGTTGTTCCAGCATAATTTTTTGAAAAGACTGTCTTTGCTTCGTTTTATTGCCTTTATTCTTTTGTCAAGGATTAGTCGACTATATTTATGTAGGTCTATTTCTGGGATCTCTATTTTGTTCCAATGACCTATTTGTCCGTTTTTTTTTTTTTGACCAACACTATACAGTCTTGATTACTGTAGCTTTATAGTAAGTCTGAAGTGAGACAGTGTCAGTCCTCCAATTTTGTTCCTTTCCTTCAATATCTTGTTCGTTATTCTAGGTCTTTTCCATTTCCATATAAGCCTTAGAATTAGTTTGTCAATATTCACGAAATAACTTGTTGGGATTTTGATTGAGAATGTATTGCATCTATCTATAAATCAAGAAGGGAGGAACTGACATCATCATAATACTGAGTCTTTCTATTCAGAAACATGGAATATCTCTACATTACTTAATTGTTCTTTGATATTGTTTATCCATTTTGTAATTTTTCATATCTAGATTTTGTACATATTTTGTTAAATTTATGCCTAAATATTTCATTTTTGGGGTCTTAATGTAAATGGTATTGTGTTTTTAATTTCAAGTTCCACTTATTCATTGCTAGCATATAAGAAAGTGATTGACTTTGTATTCTGCAACCCTAATGTATTAACTTATTAGTTTTAGGCAACATTTTCTTTTTTGACACAGTCTCACTCTGTCACCCAGGCTGGAGTGCAGCTCACTGCAACCTCTGCCTCCTAGGTTCAAGTGATTCTCCAGTCTCTGCTTCCTGAGTAGCTAGGATTAGAGGCATGCACCACCATGCCAGGCTAATTTTTATATTTTTAGTAGAGATGGGGTTTCACCACATTGGCCAGGCTAGATCTCAAACTCAGGTGATCCATCCACCTTGGCCTCCCAAGTGCTGGGATTACAGGTGTGAGCCACTGCTCTTGGGCTTAGGCAAGTGTTTTTTCCATTTTTTTTTTTTTTCAGATTTCCTACATAGATGACAATGTTATCTGTGAATAAAGACAGCTTTATTTTTTCCATCTTAATCTGTATACTTTTTATTTCGTTTTCTTTCTTATTGCATTAGCTAGTATTTTCAGTATGACGTTGAAAGAAGTGGTGAGAAGGGGCATTCTTGTTTTGTTCCTGATCTTGGTGGGAAGGTTGAATTTCTCACCATTTAATATTATGTTAACTGGAGGTGTTCTGTAGATATTCTTAATCAAGTAGGGGAAGCTCACTTCTCTTCCTGGTTTACTGAGAGTTTTTATTATAAATGAATGTTGTATTTTATCAAATGCTTTTTCTGCATCTATTGATATGATTACATTTTTTTTAGCTTGTCAATGTGATGAATCATATTAATTGATTTTCAAATGTTTAATGAGTCTTGGATACCTGAGATAAATCCCACTTGGTTGTGGTAATTTTTTTATACATTGTTGAATTCAATTTGCTATTTTTTGAGATTTTTTGCATATATGTTCATGACAACTATTTTGTTTGTAGTTTTCTTGTGATATGTTTGTCTGGTTTTGATATTATGGTAATGCTGGCCTCATAGAGTTGTGAAGTATTTTCTCTGCTTCTATATTCTAGAAGAGATTGTACAGAACTGCTAAAATACCTTCTTTAAATATCAGCTTTTGGTTGTGTAGATCTTCTCTATTGATTTCCTGTTTTCAATTGCATTGATTTCTGCTTTCATTTTTAATATTTCTTTTCTTTGGCTTACTTTGGATTTAACTTTCTCTTTCTTTTCTAGTTTTCTAAGATAGAAAGTTAGATTATTGATTGTAGATAGTGTCTTCCCTAAAATAGGCATTCAGAGCTGTAAATTTCCCTCTAAGCACTACTTTCACTGCATCTCACATATTTTGATATTATAGTTTCATTTTCACTTGAGATATTTTAAAGTTGTCTTGAGATTTCTTTTATGACTCATGTGTTATTTAGAAGTATTTTGTTTAATCTCCGACATTTTGGAATTTTTTGGTGATCTTTGTTATTCATTTCTAATTTAATAGCATTGTGGTCTGAGAGAAGAATTTTACGGTTTTTATTCTTTTTAAATGTTTTAATGTGTTTTTTATGCTCCCCCCAATCCGGTCTATATTGGTGAATCTGCCATGTAAGCTTGAGAAAAATGTATAAGCTGCTGCTGTTGGATGAAGCAGTTCAATAAATGGATGAACTATGAAGTTCATCTGTGTCCTTACTGATTTTCTACCTGCTGGATCTATTTCTGATAAAACAGTGTTAAAGTATCCAGTGATAATAGTATATCTCATTTGTATCTCATTACACTGTACCAGTTTTGCCTCATGTATTTTTCCCTCTGTAACTTCTTACTAACATCCTTTTCTTTCAGATTGAAGAACTCTCTTCAGCATTTCTTGTGGGAGAGTTGTGGTATTGATGAAGTCCCTCAGCTCTTGTTTGTCTGAGAAGGTCTTTATCTCTCCTTCATACTTAAAGGATATTTTCACTGGATATACTACTCTAGTGTTTTTTCACTAGAAAGTTTTTTCCTTCAGCACTTTAAATATGTCATGCCACTCTCTCCTGAAGGTGCAAACCTCACTGGTAATAGTAAGCACAGAGAAAAATACAGAATAGTATAACACTGTAGCTGTGGTGTTACTCTACTGAGCTACTCGACTTCAGTAGAAAGACTAAATGATAAACAATAAAAAATAAATAAACTAAAACAGCTTTCCGTGACATAGACAGTATAATAAGTGATAAAGAGAAACAACAAAAAGTTAAAAAGCAGAGGGAAGAAAACTGTAAAGTTTTTGTTTTATTTTTACATGTTTGTTTATGGAATTAGTGCTGAGTTGTTATCATTTAAAAATAATGGGCTATAAGACAGCACTGAAGAGTTTGCTGTCAGACATACTAGACATCTATTGCATGCTGTTTCTTTTCTCTTGTTGCTTGTAGGATCCCTTCTTTATTTTTGACATTTAGGAGTTTGATCACTAGATGCCTTGAGGTAGTCTTCTTTGGGTTAAATCTGCTTGGTGTTAAATCTGCTGTTCTCACACTGCTATAAAGAACTACCTGAGACTTAGGCTTAGCAGGAAGCATGAATGGGAGGTTTCAGGAAGCCTCACGGCAGAAGGTGACAGGGAAGCAAGCACCTTCTTTACATGGCAGCAGGACAGAGAGAAAGAGAGCATGAGTGGACCGGGGGAAAGTGCCACATAATTTTAAACCATCAGATTTTGTAAGAACTCACTTGCTATCATGAGAAATAGGGGAAATCCATCCCCAGGATTCAATAATGTCCCACAAGGTCCCTCTTCAAACACTGGGAATTACAATTCAACATGAGATTTGGGTGGGGACACAGAGCCAAACCATATAATTCCCTCCCAAATCTCATGTCCTTCTCACATTGGAGAAATGAAAATCAAAACTATGATGCAATACCATCTCACTCCAGTTAAAATGGCTTATATCCAAAAGACAGGCAATAATGAATGCTGGTGAAGCTGTGAAGGAAAGGGAACCCTAGGACACTCGTACGAATGTAAATTAGTACAACCACTATGGAGTGAGGTATGGATAAAATTCCAATAGTTTATGCTCTGGTATGGAAGTTCCTCAAAAAACTAAAAGTAGAGGTACGATATGCTCCAGCAATCCCACTGCTGGATATTTACTAAAAAGAAAGGAAATCAATATATCGAAGAGATATCTGCACTCCCATGTTTGTTGCAACACTGTTCACAATAGCCAAGATTTGGAAGCAACGTAAGTGTCCATTAACAGATGAATGGATAAAGAAAATATGGTACTTACACACAATGGAGTACTATTCAGCCATAAAAAAGAATGAGATCCTGTCATTTGCAACAACATGGATGGAACTGGAGGTCAGTATGTTAAATGAAATAAGCCAACCACAAAAAGACAAGCCTTGTATATTCTTTTTTTTTTCTTCCTTTTTTTCTCCCCCCTGCCTCTGCCACCCACCCCAAGCCTTGTATATTCTCACTTATTTGTGGGATCTGCAAATCAAAACAATTGAACTCACAGAGATAAAGAATAGAAGGATGGTTACTAGAAGCTGAGAAGGGTAGTTTAAGGGCAGGGCAGGAGGAGGATTGTTAATGGATACAAACAAAACAGAAAAAATTAACAATATCGAGTATTTGATAGCACAACATGGGAACTGTAGTCAGTAATAATTTAGTTATTTAAAAATGACTAAAAGGTTATAATTAGATTATTTATAACACAAATGATAAATATTTGAGGGGATAATTTATTATGCATTGCATGCCTGTACCAAAATATCTCATGCACCCCACTCATTTCTATGTACCCACAAAAATTAAAAATTTAAATAATTTCAAAAAAAATTTTACGGCTCTCACAGCCATTGCAGTACATTGAGCTCCACAGAGACAGCACTGGGGCAAGTGAGAGCCGGACAGGCACTGGGTGACTCTGTGCCTCGCTGAGGAAAAATAACTGAACATGGGCAAAGGAGATCCTAAGAAGCCGAGAGGCAAAATGTCATCACATGCATTTTTTGTGCAAACTTGTCGGGAGGAGCATAAGAAGCAGCACCCAGATGCTTCAGTCAACTTCTCAGAGTTTTCTAAGAAGTGCTCAGAGAGGTGGAAGACCATGTCTGCTAAAGAGAAAGGAAAATTTGAAGACATGGCAAAGGCAGAAAAGGCCCATTATGAAAGAGAAATGAAAACCTACATTCCTCCTAAAGGGGAGACAAAAAAGAAGTTCAAGGATCCCAATGCACCCAAGAGGCCTCATTCGGCCTTTTTCCTGTTCTGCTCTGAGTATCGCCCAAAAATCAAAGGAGAACATCCTGGCCTGCCCATTGGTGATGTTGCAAAGAAACTGGGAGAGATGTGGAATAACACTGCTGCAGATGACAAGCAGCCTTATGAAAAGAAGGCTGTGAAGCTGAAGGGAAAATACAAAAAGGATATTGCTGCATATCGAGTTAAAGGAAAGCCTGATGCAGCAAAAAAGGGAGTTGTCAAGGCTGAAAAAAGCAAGAAAAAGAAGGAAGAGGAGGAAGATGAAGAGGATGAGGAGGAAGAGGAAGATGAAGATGAAGATGAAGAAGAAGATGATGATGATGAATAAGTTGTTTCTAGCGCAGTTTTGTTTTCTTGTCTATAAAGCATTTAACCCCCCTGTAGACAACTCACTCCTTTTAAAGAAAAAAATTGAAATGTAAGGCTGTGTAAGATTTGTTTTCAAACTATACAGTGTCTTTTTTTGCATAGTTAACACACTACCGAATGCGTCTTTAGATAGCCCTGTCCTGGTGGTATTTTCAATAGCCACTAACCTTGACTGGTACAGTACGGGGGTTGTAAATTGGCATGGAAATTTAAAGCAGGTTCTTGTTGGTGCACAGCACAAATTAGTTATATATGGGGATGGTAGTTTTTTCATCTTCAGTTGTCTCTGATGCAGCTTATATGAAATAATTGTTCTGTTAACTGAATACCACTCTGTAATTGCAAAAAAAAAAAAAAAAAAAGTTGCAGCTGTTTTGTTGACATTCTGAATGCTTCTAAGTAAATACAGTTCTTTTTATTAGTATTGCTGTCCTTTTCATAGGTCTGAAATTTTTCTTCTTGAGGGGAAGCTAGTCTTTTTGCTTTTGCCCATTTTGAATCATATGAATTATTGCAGTGTTTATCCTTTCATATAGTTAACTAATAAAAAGCTTTTATCTATACATCCTGCATATCATAATGGGGGTAAAGAAGTTGAGATAGATAGTTTTCATCCATAACTAAAAATCCAAAATCTTGATCAGTTAAGAAATTTCACATAGTCCACTTATATTTACAAACTGAAGAGTACTCGATCTACTCACAGCATGGGATTATTAGAACCAAACATTCTGAAATTCTGTCCTTGAAGAACTAATAAAAAAGTATGTTCTAACCTTTACATGAGGACTCTATTCTTTAACTCCCATTACCATGTAATGGCAGTTATATTTTGCAGTTCTCACATTAAAGAAGACCTGAGAATGTATCCCCAAAAGCGTGAGCTTAAAATACAAGACTGCCGCATTAAATTTTTTGTTAACATTAGTCTCAGTGAAGACTATGAAAATGCTGGCTATAGATGTGTTTTCCCATTAAATATGGACTGCTCAGGAAACGAGACTTTCCATTAAAATTATTTTTAATTCACTGGGCCTGCTTTTAAAATGAAGATACCACATTGAGAATAGGGTATATTTTCCTATATTGTGGTTTACCCCTTTATAAATCTAAGTACATAGGAGGAAAGAAGACACTTAACCTTTGCATCTCAGTATGAATTATTCAATTTATTTGGATGACTTTTCTTTAAAACCCAAACTCATTCATTAGTCATGTTTATCTGCTTACCAGTTTAGGGAACAATTTGGCAATTTCGTGGTTTTTGAGATTATCGTTTTCTTAAAATGCTAGTGTTTTAAAATAGCATTCTTGTAAATTTACACGCTTTTGTGATAGAGTGCTGTTTTGTTATATAATTTTGACTTGGATTCTTTCCATTTGCATTTGTTTATGTAATTTCAGGAGGAATATTGAACATCTGAGTCCTGGATGATACTAATAAACTAATAATTGCAGAGATTTTTCTTAAAAAAAAAAAGAATTTTACATCGTTGATTTTCTGTAGTGTGAATATCACATGCCTAAATATATTTGTTTTGGCATTCATTCTGCTTGGTGTTCTTTGAGCTTCCTAGATCTTCCAAATCTTCCTAGATTGGGTATCTTACATTAATTTGGTGAAATTCTACATTATTATTGCTTCAAATAATGCTTTGTTCCTTTCTCTCTTTTGCTTCTGGTTTCCCATTATGTGTATGTTATACCTTTTGTAGTTGTCTCACAGTTCATGAATATCCTGTTTAATTCTTTTTCAGCCTTTTTTCCCTTTGATTTCAGTTTTGGAAATTTCTATTGCCATATCCTCAAACTCAGAGATTGTTTCTGCAGTCTTGTCAGGTCTACCAATGAGCCCAAAAAAGGCATTCTTCATTTCTGTCATAGTGTTTTGGATCTCTAACATTTTCTTTTGATCCTTTTAAAAAAATAACTATCTCTCTGCTTACATTATCCATCTGTTCTTGCATATTGTCTGCTTTTTTCATTAAAGCCTTTAGCATATTAATCTTAGTTTTACAAAATTTTCTAATCTGACAATTCTAACATTGCTGCCATTTCTGACTCTGGTTCTGATGACTGCTGAGTCTCTTCAAAAAGTGTTTTCTAACTTTTAATATGTCATGTAATTTTTTGTTGAAAGGCAGACATGATGTACTGGGTAAAGAGGCTGCTGTAAATAAGCTTTTAGTAGTGTAAAGGTAAAGTGTGGGTGGAGGGGAAAAGTTCTCTAGTCCTATGATTAGATCTCAGTCTTTGGGTGAGTTTGTGCCTGTGGAATGTGCACTACTGCTTCTGAGTCATCCCTCTCTGCCAAGCCCTTAGGTGGGACAGGAGGAACAGTGGGGTCTGGCATTGGTTATTTCTCTTCATCCAGTTAGGTTAGGTATGGATGAAATCCCAATAGTTTATACTCTGGTAAAATACTTTCTCTTCAGGGCAGGCCCTATGGAAAAGAACATAATGCTATGTATAACTTCTGGGGTGTTGTTTGTTTTCCTGTCTCTTAATTTGGATGCTAATTATACAGATGTGTTCAACAGGTAAAAATTCATTGAGCTCTACACTAGTGATATGTGTACTTTCCTGTATGAACATTATAATTCAATAAAAATGTATCTCCCTCCCTAAGAAAAATGACAATGTCTTACCATTTAGAGTATGAGACAAATAAGCAAATAAGAACATAAATAAATGGCACTGAGTGCAATGAAGGAAATAAATAGAGTATATCAAATATTAATCAAGTACTTACAATGGGAAAAATACAAACAAGGAAATAATTCCTTGTTTGGCAATCAAAGTCAATATATACAGAACCCTTGGTGATTCAAAGCTGATATTTGTCTTCGGTTAACTGAGAGTATTTGTCCAAAAGGAGGTATCCCATATGTAGCGGAGGATGTTATAGACTGCTCAGTTGATCAATGTGATTTTTCAGTAATGGACAGTTATACAGTTCTCCTTGTATATACTTGCATTGAGAACTGTAATTATTCTACCCACCATGCCTATAGTGGAACCGCCTGGCTCTGCTGGAATCTATTTTCCTTTTTCATCCTCTCCAGTCCCAAAGGAAGTATTAATGGTATTTGAAGAGTCATAATGAAGATAGTTGACATTAAGAACATCTGGAAATCTGGTACTTTGGCTTCATTCAATTTATTTATTAATTAAGTTTTGGTAGCTGAGATTCAAATATTGCATGAATCTTTTTTTTTTCAGAACACTGAAATGTTTGTGTGTGTGTGTGTGTGTGCATGACTACACTCTTAGGCCTCTGGGAAATATGCATGTATTTAATAATAACAGTAGTATGTGCCACTTAAAAAAAAAGATTCCGACTGCATTGTTGTAGTAAGTGAATATTTACAGACTGAACTCTAAATTCTACTTAAACCCAAGTGAGCTGTCCATCCAAAAAAAAGTTGAACTACATCAATCTTCCTGTGAAATATCCCAGAACTCTTAGGAGATGTAATGAATCAATAACTAAGCCTTCATCATTACTTATTCCTGTAACTAATTTGTGACCAAAAAAAAACTTCTATAATTACAAACAATTTTATAAAGCACAAAATGTATTTAAAACATGCTGTTAATGTGCAACAGTCTAAGAAACCTCTGAAAAATATAATCTCAATTAACTGAAAAAAGATTCATCTCTACTTAGTCTGTGCTTCCAAATGCCTTGGCTTGGTCACCAGACGTTTACATGCTGCTAGCTTTCAGGTTACATCAACTGCATGAGACTCAACAGATCTCAACAAATTGATCTCTCCAGTCTGGCAAGGAGACGATAATGTGAAGTTCTTTTTGAAAAGACCTTTTTAAATATCTACTCTTGACTATTGGGGATCTAATTTCCTAGCTCTTTTTACCCAAGACTTTGCCTCTCCCCATGCCTTACTCCTTGTCTTTTAGACAGTTACCCCTCATTAACTGAACCCCAGGTGATAGGCAGGGTAGGAAAAGCAAAAGGAACTTATTTGGTCAATTGAACAACTCAATATAACTCTGGCATCTCAGTATTCTTACTCTATAAGGCTTGTTGAGATAATCATCATCAACTGCTTCAGAAAAGTGCTATTTAGGAAAATGAGGAAAAAATGCATATAAAATTTGAGTCTTAGGGAAAGCAAATTTAAATAGTACATAAAATGTGATTATTTTCTAATGTTCAAATTCACAATATCTGAAAGTAAATATAATGCCACCTTGAATAGTTAAATTTTAAAATTCATTCTATAATTTCTCTGATTTGTAATATACTTTCTTGGGTTATATATTTGGGGAAAAAAGCCTAATTAGTCCAACGAAAGGCACATCTCTAAGAATGGATATATTTATGCTCAAACACACAGTAATCATTTTTTATTTTCCTCAAACATAAAATTATAGTCCTCAGAAAAATAGGAAAAATAGGAGCATGAATAAGACTGGGCTTTAATCAAAAGGATGTCTATTATTTATATACATTTAAAACAAATGTGCATACACACAAACACAGGAGAGAAACTACAATGTAGTGAATAAGAAAGGAGTTTAAAACACAGGAAAATAATTCAACATAAACTCTAGTTTTTCACTCTTTTCCAGAAAGAAGGAAATTGGGGAAAACTTTTACTGAATTAAATTAAAAGAATGATTGGGTAAATTTCCCCAAGTTTTTGAATGAGTACACATATCCTTAATTTTCATGGATTAATTCCTGCATTCACTAAGCATTTGGTAGGCACTCTCCTGTTACTGAAGATGCTGTAGACTATGGAGAGAAAAAGTTCCTGTCCACAGAGCTTTTATTATGGGACAAAATGACTAAGGAGCACCATTATGGAACAAACAAAGGATCAACAGTAAAGAATAAAGTGCAAAAATTGCCTTGCTGATTAACTGCCAAATTTCCAACACTTCTGTGGGTGGCAGGTTGATTGCCTAGACAGGTATAAATCAAGCATTCTCTCTAGTTCATGCTTTGCCTTTTTATTGATAAAATGTGCTTGGGGCTACACAAGTTGGTACTTGTTGGAACCCCTCAAACACTACCACCTTTTTGCTGAAAAGGAAGGACAGCTTTGAAAACATAAGGCGACCATTCCTTAATAAGCCCTTTTTTTAAAAAAGATCTTATATATAAAGCTCAATTAGACACTGAGGAGAAGGTAATAAAAGCTCAAGGTAGTGAAGGACTCTCCCTTCTAATCAAGTGACATTTGGCAGAAGAAGATGATATAATCACAAGAAATAATAACCAACGTTAGCATTAAGTTTTCTTTAGCAGTCATCACAGATTTCACATATATTTTATTCTGAAAATAACCCTGTGGGGTCAATAGGACATTAAAATGATATTATCATGCCCAATTTAAGTAAGAAACTGAGCTTGGCAAAAAGGAATGACGTTTTTCAAAAATCACAGTACCAGGGATGGAGCAAGACTTACTTTGTTCTACTTGTAAACATTTATGTTTTTAACCACATCTGTTCTTTTCCATAAGAATGTTAATGATATATAGACACTCATTCATTCCTTTATTCATATATTTATTAAACATCTATTTGGTAGCTACTGTGAAACTGCTGGGGATGCAAAACTCAGTTATTTTCTGCTCTCAAGGTGTCCACACATATTTGAGCGACACTTTATCCCTTACAAAACTCTCTTACAAGAATGATAAATTGACACTACATCTTATATAATGTATGTAATGAGGAAACAAAGACTCAGAGAAATCTCCTCACTAACCTAATACCACAAAGATAGTCTGAGTTCAGGAAGATTCAGTCATTACTTAAGAGTCAAAGTGAGCACAGAACTGTAGGATATTAGCTATAAACTTTGTTGGACATGCATCTCTATTACTGAAAATTTTGATCCTATTCAGCAGTATATTTTTTAAAAAGTTTAAGTAGTGTACATTTGCTACTGTATTTATGTTAAATACATAACAAAACTGAAAAAATTTAAAAGTTTAAAGGGATGAAATGCAAAGCACATATAAATAGAAGCTTTACTCCTTACTTCCTATAGGTTAATGGATTATCTTGCATATCCTTGAAAGCATGCATATATTTCTTTGGAAATCACAGTTATCATAGGCAATAAATTCTAAACAAGTATTAAAAGAAGGACAGTCAATGTGAGTGGGTACTTGCAATGATTTCTGGGTGTCTGCTAAACTATGAGTGAATAATAAGTAATCTAAAAAAATCTGATATTCAGATCCCAATTATGAAACACTATCATATCACAGGTGAGATGCAAGTTTTCATACTCACTCCTACTAGCCTGTCTCTGGGTTACACTTTTCAGCTTTTTGACATCCTGACCATCAAAAAGCTTGAATGCCAATGATATAAGTGAGAAAATTGTGAAGAAATGAATGTCTGCTCCAGCAGAAAATATGAGAAACGCTTAGATTTGATTTCATTCATGTGACAATCACACAAAACTCAATAAAAAAGGGTGAGCCTTTGTAACTTGGAAACATTTTGAATTCTCTATTAGCTATTAATATAATTTGCACTGTCACAATAGCTGTGGCGCTCTACAAAAACATTTAATTTCCATTCATGAAGAAGAGATCGCTTCTCCGTCCACAACAAACTATTTAGTTGAGCACAATTTTAATTACTTATTTATACTTTGCCCAAACTCTTCCTTCACAAGGAAACATTATGCACTTCAAGTTTATGGTAATATTGAAATTCAATTTTTTAGCTGTTAATTCAATGAGTATTTTTTACCAGAAAGCAAGAGCAAATGTTAATCAATCCTTTTTTAGAAGGATCTAAAGCATGGACACCCCCACTTCCGATCTTCTAAAATTAGTTAACAAGAAGCAAAAAAAAAATACATGAAAGTTCCATTTGTACCCTTGTATGACCCAATTTCTGGAAGCATAATTTACAGTATATCTTCTGAATACAGTAACTCCCGGAATTTTGCAACACAGGGTCCTTGACCTCTAAGTATGTCGGGACAAATTACCAGGGAAATAAAAATACAGTTTTTGTAAGGGGTAATGATGTTTTTGTGTTATACTAGGGCTCTTTGAAAAACTAATTGGATGTTAAGATTTCAAAAAAGCTTTTCCAAAATTAAACAACAAATCTGACTAAAAATTGAGTTACTCTGCAATTTGGAAGAATATTTTATAATGAAGAGAAAGCTCTATTTCAATTTATATTACATTTCTACTGAAGAAAAATTGTAGTGGCTATGGCAGAAAATTTTTGAGAAAATTTTTGAAATAAACATAATAATGAAAAATGTTGAAGGTAACAAAATGAGGAAACAAGAATTTTCAGAAAAAAATTATTTTATACTTTAGGATGATGATGTAAGAGCCATCATTCAAGATGAAAAGAAATCTTAATTTCTAAGAAATATTATAGTTTTTAATGCCTTCTTCAGTTACCTCATCTCATTTCATCCAAGAATGTTTGCTCAAAAAGATACTGCTCACTGTTTATTAGAGAAGAGTTTATTATAATATTTTGCTAAAAGAGGCTTTAAAGGGGCTAAATATCACTATTGGGAGAAATGAAACACTGTCCTACCCTTTGGAGACAAGTATAGGTTAGACAGACCTGGGATCATAGTTCATCATTTCCTTTGGCGAATCACTAATTTCAGGTTTCACATCTGTAAAAAAGGAGGAAGAATAACCTTTGTATCACAAAGCATTGTGAACTGAAAGAATTATTGATATATGCACATAATCATGCACTGTGCCTGACATGTGATACATGTAATAAGCTAAAGTTATTCAACAAGTCTGTTCACAGAGTAAAAGTAGACCTATTCCCTGATTCAGCACTCAATTCATTGTATCACACTCTGTTCACCTTGATCAATTAAAACTTGTTAAACTAGACCAGGTTTTCCACCTTGGAAGATAATCTAGTATGGTGACTATCAACAAAGGTCTTCATTGGAATAAGCACTTCCATGGTCCTGTGTAGGATACTGATTTAGCATCTGTACCTGTGAAAACCCCACAGATGATTCTCAGCCACTCTGAGAACTACTAATCTAGCTTATGTGACAGCCTTTTATTTCCAAAATCTCTAGCTTATCAGTGTAATACTACATGCTGTTAAAACTACTCTTGGCTTAGTTGCTATTAAGACTACTTTGCTTCCATTTGCAGTGGAATCAGAGGCCAGAATACAGCATGCAATGGCAAAAGACAAAGTGATACCACGACTCTATCTGACTTCTCCCACCATTTGTTGATGTTTCATTCCATTTTTTTCTGGCTGACACGTTTACTTATGCTCTTCAGAGGATTTCTAACTAGGGAGAAGTCTCCTATAAGATAGAACTCTTAATCTAGCTCCAGTCCCAAGATATGAAGAAGCCATTGACAGTTCAAATATGGCACCCATGATTTCAAATGAGAGGTCTAACACACATAAACAAGTTCATTGAAGTGGGACCCCATGTACACATGACAGAAAATTAGGCAAAATACATTGTTTTTCTCCTATTATTACAACCAGTGGTTATTTATCAAAAACTCATAAGCAGGTAGCTTCTGTTAAAGAAAGATTGTACATCTCTAGTAGATAGTGAGCTTTTTGGCTCCCTTTCTAACATAGTGCAGCTTTAATGTTCAGAAATTCCTGGTTTGCCTAGTATACAACTGTAGGTAGAGAAAAAAATGACATTTTGTAGACATTTCTCTCTCTTAAAGTAGATGGCCACAACAAATTATAATACTCAGCACTTACAACTTCCAGCTTTGAGATAATAAGAGCCACCTTCTAAATTGTTCATTGACTTTCAAATAAATTAATTGCTTTTTATCTGTTATTGCAAATATTTCCAAGGAAATTAATTGCTTTTAATCTCTGTTATTGGAAATATTTGTAGTTTTATTGACTTGTAAATTACTATCATCATGTGAAATGGTTTTAACTCTGATTAAAGTTAAATTTAATATCCATGAAGTTTAAAATGGAAAAAATTTCAAATATGAAGAAAGTCTCACTGCTACAATTTCTCCTTCTAATAATACAGTGTTAGTCCACACAGTGTGATCCTAAAGAAAGCTTCACTTACACGTGAGACATAAATGTTGTCACATCTTGAAATCAGTTCTTTGTATATCACTTGGGATATATAACAGGAGGTCTTCAATTTAGAAACAATTTCTTAAACATATACTCTCTTTGCTAATATTTCAACCCTAGGTTAGGATTTTATGATGGCAAAGAAGAGGGCTTTAGATAGTTATTGGTAACTTAAAAGTGAATAGCCTATAGAAATAAATGATTCCAAAGAGCAGATAGGGCCATACAGATCACTCTGAGTTTCTTCAACACCTTCCTTTCCTGGGAAGAAGGCCAAAGAATAACCTATTGACTCTTCTGCCCTCCTGTGGCCAGAAATCAATGGAGTCTGTATCTTTTGAGCAGATATTGCTGTGATCCAAAGACAAGTGAATTATTAAAACAGGTGTTTGGTGCCTATTTTAGTGAGAGTTTTCTAGAGAAACAGCAAAAATAAGAAGTTATATATTTATAAAAGGTATTAGCTCAGGTGATTATGGAGACTGAAAAGTCCCAGGGTCTGTTGATTACAAACTAGATACCCAGGAAAGTTGGTTATGCAGTCTGAAGTTTGGATAGCCAGAGAGCCAATGCTGTAGACTCCAGTCTGTGACTGAAGGGCTGAGAATCAGGAGGACCTACGTTAGGAGAAGATTGATTTAAAACTTAAGCTGTCCAACAGATAGAAAATTCAACCTTCTTCCATTTTTTTTGTTCTATTCAGGCCCTCCACGTATCAGATGATGCCCACGATATTGGGGAGGACTATCTGCTTTACTCAGCTCAAAAATTCAAATGTTAATCTCCTCTAGAAACACTAACATAGAAAGACACCCTGAAATAATGCTTAATCAGCTATCTAAGCATCCTGTGCTAAGTCAGGTTGACACATAAAATTAACCATCTCAGTACCTGTAGAAGATTGTCTGCAAAGACGGCCAAGACAGCCATTAATAATTCCTTCATTTCCTGTAAATGTATGCAATTCCTTTCATCATGTTGTGCAGCTACTTTTCCTCCTCTTGAATTCTGTCTGGGCTTGTGACTTCCTTTGACCAATAGAATGAGACCGATTTGACGCTGTGCTAGTATGGGGCATAAAATTTCAGAGGGCTGGCAGAATCTGGTGGTTTTTTTTTTTTTTTCAGTAAGCAATCACTATATGAAGAAGATCAGCATATCCTGGTGCAGAAAAATATTATGTGGAAGAGAACTGAAGTGCCCCAGGCAACATCCAACACCAATGACCCCAACCTATGAAGGAGTCTATCTTGGATCCTCCTTTAGCTTCAGTTGAACTACCTTAGCCAACGCCAAGTGAAAGAGAGATGAGCTGTCTCTGTCAGTGCTGCTTAAAATCTGGATCCTCCAGGCGCAGTGGCTCACACCTGTAATCCCAGCACTTTGGGAGGCCAAGGTGGGTGGATAACGAGGTCAGGAGTTCAAGACCAGTCTGACCAACATGGTGAAACCCTGTCTCTACTAAAAATACAAAAATTAGCTGTGGTGGAGTGCACTTGTAATCCCAGCTACTCAGGAGGCTGAGGCAAGAGACTCGCTTGAAGCTGGGAGGCAGAGGTTGCAGTGAGCCGAGATCATGCCAATGCACTCCAGTTTGGGTGACAGAGCGACTCAATCTCAAAAAAAGAAAAAAAAAGATCTGGATCCACGAAACTGTGAGCAATAAGATAGTATTGTTTTAAGCTCCTAAGTTTTGGAATGGTTTTTTATACAGCAATAGACAACTGAAAAAAGAAAGCATTATAGTTTTTATTCTCCATAGCTTAATCTGATTTATCAGTTACAGAGCACATTTACCCTTGGTCATCCCCTTAAATATAAAGAATGAGTCATTTTTAACATGAGTCTTTCACTGGCTCATGTGTAAGGTATATTTTCTTGCCATTATTCCCAGGCCTTAGAAATTTCCAGAGTTAGAATATCAAGGCTTTAGACTGTTGTGTTAGTACATTTCTGCTGTTGTAACAGAGTAGTAGCACAGGCTTGGTAATTTATAAAGAATAGAAGTTTATATGGCTCATGGTTCTGGAGGCTGGGAAGTCCAATAACATGTTAACAGCATCTGGTCGAGTGTCACTGCATGGCAGAAGGACAAAAGGTAGAAGTGAGCACATAAGACAGAAAAGGAATAGGGGCCAAATTTTATTATTTTATCAGGAGACACTCCCATGATGATGGCATTAATCCATACAAGAGGGCAAAGACTTCAGGATCTAATGACCTTTTAAAGGGCTAACTTCTTAATACTGTTGCAATGGCAATTAAGTTTTCAACACATAATCTTTTATATTTATATATATTTTATTGCATTTTAGGTTCTGGGGTACATGTGCAGAATACCTAGGATTGTTGCATAGGTACATACATGTCAATGTGATTTGCTGCCTCCATCCCCCATCACCTATATCTGGCATTTCTCCCCATGTTATCCCTCCCCAACCTCCCTACCCCACGCTCTGCCTCCCCATTCCCCCCAACAGACCCCATTGTGTGATGCTCCCCTCCCTGTGTCCATGTGTTCAACACCCACCTATGAGTGAGAACATGAGGTATTTGATTTTCTGCTCTTGTCAACACATAAATTTTAAGGAGCATATTCAAATCATAGCAATTATGGTTCTGATTACTAAAGTGGAGATGTCTCAAACAACTATAACTACTTATTCTTGAGAATAAATGAAAAGATTATATTTTTTTTGAGAGTCAAATTAAGCAGGTATAGGAAGGCCTTAGTATTATACCATGAGCAAGCTCAGATCTTAGCAGCATTGGCTGATGGGGATGGGAAGTAAGCCAAGGCCAGGCAATAGAGCATCCCAGGGAGAACCAGGCATCAGAAGTCCCAAGAACAACAAAGCTAGTCAAGGGATGACATCCTGTTTGTATGTGATTAATCCTTTCATAGCAGTTCTTCAGCTAATTAATCAGAAGTCAGCCCTCTGATGACTCAAGTCTAGTCAGTCAAACTGGGGTTGTGTTTTACTTCATGGTAAAGAGATGTGAAATTCCAAGAAAGGGCCAGTTATATGACCTGGGTCAATGAGGTCAAGTTTGGGAAAAAGGTTGCAAGTGGTGAGTACACCCCATGAATAGTAAGGCAGTTCTCCAGGCAATGAGATAAATGCAAGATTCAGCCTATTCACCAAATGAAGCTGCCTGTCCTGGTCAGGACTAACAGGGTTAAGTTCACAGATGAAAGACACAAGTGAAGTCCTGTTCAGCTGAGCTCATGGTGAGATACCCAATTCAAGATGTAGTGAGGAAAAATAAAAAGACTATAGAAAGGCAAGAGGCCAGGAGAACCAAGACAAGCATAATGAAATTTGGTAACTTGCCCAAGACCAGTGTTGGTTAGTTTCATGTATATTTTTGTTATTGTACTATAGCAGTTAATAATTATATATTTTTATGAGGTTAAGAGAGAATAATTACTAAGGAAGATTTGACAAAGGGGGAGTTTCTGGTTTTCTCTTTAGTCACTTGTCAACGTCTTGAATTCTTTCAAGGACAAATGGTAGGAGAGGTGAAAAGACTTTAAGAAGTTGGGGTGAGAAGGGTCTATACAAACTTAAAAACAAAACAAATTTTTTCTTTTGTGAATAGTTTCAAGCACTCTAATTTTTCTGAAGAGTACATGTAAATTGTTCTTTATTGATTTATGTTTATATTCAACAGTAAGTTTAACATTCTTCCATTTATTCATTTATTCTTTCATTTATGTCTTAAGCCAATTAGTAGTAGCAATGGTCACAAAAGAAAGTACTTAATTTCTATTTAACTTATTTCTATTCACGTACAGTGGAAACAACACAGTGACCTCATTTATTCTTCTTTACAATGTGCTGCAAGTTGCTTCTACATGAAAATGTTGTCTTTTTGTCACCACTGAGTACTTCTTGTCCAAAACAGTGTAGTTTATTGCTCTCCTAAGTAGATTATACAGCATCTTCCGAAACTCCGTATATTCTTTCTTCTTCTTCTTTTTCTTGGGGGAGGAGGGAGGGTCTATCCCAGTGAGTGCTCCATGCTCGAGAGTGATGAAACACTCTTTTTGCAAAAATTAAAAGCTTGTTTATATCCTTAGGACACCACTGAAGAGGCTATATTATTATATGAAAAGACTGTCTCAGTCTTCTCTCTCTCCCTTCTCCATGTTCCCCTTTGTGCTTCTACCCTACCATAGTCCCTTTCAATCTGCTTAAGATAAAGATGTGGTGCCCTCATGGGTAAGACGCTATAAGGCAATGATGTATGAAATTCAGACTCAACTGGACAGCTCACTTTCTGTATTTACTCTGTGCTTGTCAAGGTGATGGTGGTGGTGGTTGTGGTCACAATGCACAACAACTGCATTCTTTTTTTCTTGGCCCTCACATAAAATATATCACTTTAAATTCCCTGGGATCATTTCCATCTTAAAGCCTATTTTTTTCTTCTTTAAATCTTCTTTTACCAATGAGTCAAGGTTAAAGTGCATATAAATAGCTTTTGTCCTATCTTTCTTGGAGAAATGATAAATCTTCCTTTGTTAGCCGTTGCTCTTCTTTAATGATTCCATATGTCCCTCCCTTCCACAGATTAAAGCTGGCCACCAGCATTTCTAGACTAGTGATTTGTTTCCTAAACAAAACTTTCCAAGATATTATCTCTGCCACATTGTCCCTTATGCAAGGGGCCATTCCCCTCTTTTGGTTTCTGGAGTAATGTGGCATCCTCAATTGAATTGCATGCATTAGTTCCATGCTCAGAGCAGTTTCAGGTAACAATTTCTGTTGTATTTAAGCTGTGGTCAAGGATACTGCCTTTGATGGTTCTCAGAATTGATACTGTGTTTTTAAATGACAGCTTTTACAAGGCAAAATGAATTCTCAGTGCACACACACACATACACACACACACACAAAACGACAGTTTGTAGAAATACCAGGGGATGATCTGATTTTCTATTTCTCTTCCATCATTCTTTTCTGGTACTTAAATATTATTTCCTTGTGTTTTCCTTCTTACAACTTAACAAGGAAATGAAACAGTTTAATAATTTTCTTATGCAATTTTTAAATAAATTTCTTATGCAATTTTTATATAGTATTTTTATACATTACATGCATTTTTTTCTTGGATACTGAAATTAAATGTATTGAACATAAAATGAGTTGGGGTATAATTCTTTTAAATTCAGTGTTTATTTCAGTCTGGCTTACACCTGCACTGGAATCATCTATGGAGGTGTATTAAAAATCAGATTTCTGGGTCTAGTGTAGAGGTATTAAATCAAAATTTCTGTAGTAGGTGCCAGGAATATATTTTCTAAGATTATTACATAACATATACTATGTAAATTATATTGTATAAAATATATAAAAATACTACCTAGAAACCATTGTTCCCAGGTGCTTCTTATGAAAAGTTAAACTTTAATATGATTAATTCAGTTCTAAGGTTAAATATTCACCATGGCTTTCCTTTTTAGCGATTCAGGAAAAGCAGAGTGGATGGCAGAGAAAACTGACAATAACTTTGCAATAAATATTACGAAAATAAAAGATAATAATGATGTTGTCATGTGGTGTTGTTTAGTCTGCATTATCTGCAGAAAGACCTCAATTCTGAGCGCCACCTTTCTTATGTATAAAAATGAGTTAAATGTCAGAGGTTAATAGACTGTACCATTCACATAAGATACACAATGACAAAACAGAAATTAGAATTCACAGGCTGCCAGAAATGATTGGGCTGGCCCGTGGTAGAATATTAATTTATTTCTTCTGGCTTTGATTTCAATGGAGGTAAAGGATGAACCATTAAGCTGTTCATTAGCACTAATGAGAAACACCCTAACTAATCTCCAGAAGTAGCTGGGGAGGAGGGGAATGATTGGCAGTGCTAATTATATTTGAGATAATACTAAAAAAATTAACCCACTGGGACCTAAAATTTTCCAATAAAGGAAATCTCTAAGATAAGTATTCCAGAGAGGTATACTAACATGTAAAGACAAAAAAACAAACAAAAAAGCAAGTTTTACATATTTCAGATATAAAGATGAGAGCCACTTCCATTTAATGAGCACTTCTGTGCATATTAAAAAGAAGACAATGGCAGGAAATAATAAGTGATCATAGCAGTGCTGTAGGATCTAAGGTCAATACAAAAAAGTCAGTCATTTTCTATATACCAGTAATAAACAAGTGGAATTTGAAATTAAAAACATAATATTATTTACACTAATTCCACCCAAAATGAAATTCTGATATATAAATTTAAGAAAATATGTACAAGATACATATGAGAAAAAGTACAAAACTGATTAAAGACATGATAAAAAAACTAAGTAAAGATGTTCCATGTTTGTGGGTAGGAAGACTCAATATTGCTAAGATGTCAGTTCTTCCTAAATTGATCTATAAATTCAATGCAATCCCAATCAAAATAGCAAGTTATTTTGTGGATAGTAATAAACTGATTTTAAAGTTTATGTGGAGAAGCAAAAGTCCCAGAATAGCCAACACGATACTGAAGAATAACAAAGGTGGAAGACAGACACTACTGGACTTCAACACATATAAAAAGCTACAGTGATTAGGACAGTGTAGTATTGATGAAAGTATGTAGAAATGAATCAATGGAACATTATAAAGAAACTAGAATTAGACTCAAATAAATATGGTCAACTGATCTTTGACAAAGGAACAAAGGCAATACAATAAAGCGGAGATAGTCTTTTCAACAAGTGTTGCTAGAACAATTGCATATCTACATGCAAAAAAAAAAAAAAAAAGAATCCAGACAAAACTTATACCCTTCACAAAATTAACTCAAAACTCACTGACCTAAATGAATCACAGACCTGAAAAACCCCACAAAACTATAAAACTCCTAAGAGATAGCATTGGGGAAAATCTAGGTGATGATTTTTTTAAAGTGCCACCAAAGACATGATCCATGAAAAACAATTAATAAGCTGGACTTTATTAACATTAAAAATTTCTGCTCCGCAAAAGACACTTGCTGAGAATAAAAAGACAAGCCACAGACTGGGAGAAAATATTTGCCAAATAAATATTAGATAAAAAATGGTTCTCCAAAATATGCGAAGAATTCTCAAAACTGAACAATACAAACACAAATGACCCAACCAAAAAGTGGGACGAAGACTCTGACATCTCACCAAATATGATACACATGGCAAATACTCATATGAACAATGCTTAACATCATGTGTCATCAAATAAATACAAATTAAATCAACACTGAGATACCACTGCACACCTATTAGAATGGTCAAAATCCTGCACACTGACACACCAAATGCTGGTGACAATGTGAAGCAAGAGAAACTCTCATTCATTGTTGGTAGGAATGCAAAATGGTATCGCTACTTTGGAGGAAAGTTTGGCTGTTTCTTACAAAACTAAGCACACTTTCCCCCATACAATTCAGCAATCTTTTTCCTTGATATTTACCCAAAAGAATTGAAAATTTTAATCCACAGAAAAGCCTGCACAGAGGAACAGAAAACCAAACACCGCAAGTTCTCATTTGTAAGTGGGAGCTGAATAATGAGAAAACACGGACACAGGGAGGGGAACCACATGGGGACCTGTAGGGAGGTGGGAAGTGGGAAGGCAGAGCCTTAGGAAAAATAGCTAATGCTTGCTGGGCTTAATACCTAGGTGAAGGGTTGATAGGTACAGCAAACCACCGTGGAACACGTTTACCTTCGTAACAAACCTGCACATCCTATACATGTACCCCAGAACTTAAAAATTTACAAAACAAAACCTGCAAAGAGATGTTTACTACAGGTTAATCATAATTACCAGAACTTAAAAGTAATCAAGATATCTTTCAATAGGTATGTTACCAGAGTAGTGACGAAAGTTCATTTGGATTGTTTGCTTCCCACACTAGGGGTTGAACACAGGCTACCTGGATGAAAACCGGAAGACCTAACCGCCAGACCACCACAGAAGCAGGAATTATTGCTGGCTGGTAGGTTCTTGGCCTTCCGGGAAAGGCCGGGTGAACCTACTGTTGAAATTAAACTTGTGGACCCAAAGAGTAGTTGAAGTGGAGTTTACTAGGCAGAGTGAAAGAACAGCTCCCACGCTTTCGCGGGAGGGGATGCGGAAAGGAATTCATTCAGGCAGGGGTGGCTGGAGTTTTAACTCTTGAGTTATTCCCGCCCCATTCATGTTCTCATCCAATGAGAGGAGCTCTTTCAAACGTACTCCGTATTGATTGATCTTTGATTCTGTTACTGGATTGGCTACTTGTTTTATAACCCTGAGTCACAGAGTCCCCTCCTCCAAAGAGCCCTACCTGGGTTGGGGGCTGGAAACAAAGAGCTCTACCTGGCACGCAGGCGGGAAACTGAACAAAAGAGCCCCAGACGTCTCAAGCTGGAAAACCGGAGAGCCCAGGAAGTTTCTCTAAAACAGTTCTACAGGTAAATGAATAAATATACCATGGTACATCCAGAAAAAAAAAAAAATACTCAGTGCTAAAGAGAAACAAGCTGTCGAGCCATGAAAAGATACGGAGAAAACGTAAATGCATATTACCAAGTGAAAGAAGCCAATCTGAAAAGAATATTGTATGGTTCCAACTATATGATGTTGTGGAAAAGACAAAAGCATGGAGACAGTAAAAAGATAAGTGGATGCCAGAGGCTGGGCAGGGATTAGGGGAGAGCAAGGCATGAATATGAATAGGCAGAGAATAGAGGATTTTAAGGCAGTGAAATTACTCTGCATGATACTGTAATGGTGGATATACATCATTGTAAATGTATTAATCCCACAGAATGAACGTACCCCACCAAGTGTGAACCCTAATGTAAACTATCAACTCTGGGTTATAATGACGTGTCACTGTAGGTTCATCAGCTGTAACGAATGTACCACTCTGGTGCGTGATGTTAACAGTGTGGGAGGCTATCTATGTGTGGGGCAGGGAGCATATGGGAAATTTATGTACCCTTCTCTCAATTTTAATGTGAACCTAAAACTACTCTTAAAAAGAATCTACTTTAAAAAAAAATTAAAAACATGCCAAAGCCAGGTTATGAAATTGTGGTATACATTACAAAGTTATACTTTAAACATTTATAATACATTTTTAAATTCACAAGACAAAGGATTTATTTTAAAAGTCATAATATTGGGGGTCTAGTAAAGGGACATAAAGTTGAATGAACAGTGCCTTTTTTTTTTTAATCATATCACTGTATTTCTAACTACGTATAATTTCATTTGGAGATTACAGTCCAAATGAGAATATTCCTCTGTGTGAAGCCTGTATTAGTTTCCTTTTGCTGCTATAACAAATTACCACAGATTTAGCAGCTTAAAATAACTCAAGTAGATTATCTTACAGTTCTAGATGTTAGAAATCTGAAAATGGGGTGGCAGGGCTATATTCTCCTGTAAGCTCTAAGAGAAAAGCCTGCTTCTTTGCCTTTTCCAGCTTCTCAAGGTTGCCTACATTTCCCCCCTGCCTGCTCTCTGATGGCTGCTTCCATCCTCATGCCTCCTCTGACTCTGAACTCTCTTACAAGGATGCCAGAGATTACATAGGGCCTACCTGGATAATCCAGGATACTCTCCTCCATCTTGAGATCTTTAACCTAATCACATCTGCAATGTCTCTTTAGCAATGTAAGGTAACATCTCATAGGTTCTGGAGATAAGAACATGGGCATCTTTGGAGACCCATTGTTTTGTCTATCATGGAAGCTCAAAAAAACCCCTCCAAGAACTTCCCACTCTGCAAGCTCTGCCTCATAATTCAGTTAGGGTTTATTTTTTCTAAACTCTTCAAGTGATACTTCAGAATGGTTATTACCAATAGGTACCAGAGGATTTCACTTTTCAGGATATGTACTTTCACATGCCTGATGCAGAGAAGATATTCTCATGATATGGCTGCTATAACTTGGTATTAAGTAACAAGAAAGCTATATCTGTTACCCCAAGTACGCGTAACGTGGAACTAATTATTTATATAAAAAGGAGACAGAGAAAAATGGTGCTTCATACTGAATATATAAATGAATACTATAGTCTGCCCTTTTTCACTACAAGTTGGTCTGCTAGACATTATGTCTGCTAGACATATATACAGTACGTTAGATCTAAGGATCTAAGGATTCATGTAAGATCTAAATTGATATACTACTCTAAGAACAAAACTAAATAAGATTCTAATTAAAATTTGCCAATGTTTAATTATATAAAATTATTCTATAGCAATTACTGTAACAAGAGCTTTATTACTATACTTTGCTTAAGATTCAGTGAAGGAAGAATAGCTTTGTAACAACTCCATCTTTAGATTAAACAGGTTTAAAGATCAACACTAATAGAAATACTAATATGTACCTTCCTGCTCCCATAGACTCAGTCATTCATCTACCTAGTTACTCAACAGATATTTATTAAATGTCTGATACAGGGGTGGTAGTGGTGCTACAAAGCCAAGTATTGTGCCAAACTTGTTTAATATAGTTGCTGCCGGGGCATCCATTTTTAGGCCTGATATAAGCTGTTTGAAACCCAGTTGTATGCCATCACCTGTGGCCTACTTAAAATTTCCCCTCCCTGTGATATAGAACACTTGTTCCTCATTCCATGATCAAAGCCCCAACACATCCCACAGCTGCTAACCATGATAAAACGCAATGGTCAACACCAGAGTCAAGTTCCCCCTTTGCTGGTGTTTTCTTTAAACTAGTCAATCCACAAGCCCCTTTGGAAAGCCTAAAGGATAAAGGCTTTGGACCTTAACATAGCCCCACCGGTCCTCTCTCTTCCTTCCCACCTGCTGGTTGGGTGTCCCGTTATCTCCAGACTTCCCATCAGGCTTATTCTCTGGCGAATCTGTAAGTAATAAAATGTGCCTGTTATTTCACTTGTTTTGTGTGTTGCCTCCTTTGGCATCTCATCTGCACACCAGAACCTAGGTTTCCTCTTTGCATCAGGGCTCTCCTGAAGAATGGCTGTTCTGGCTTAAGCCACTTTCAAAGAGAGAGACCTCAAGATCAAATTAGAAAGAAACAATAGCAATAAAAATGACAAGGAAGTATATTATGGCACCCACTTTTCAACTAAGAGTTAACTAACACAGGACCTAAATGCTAATTATAATAAAAGTAACAAAAGTGAAAGAATGACTTCAATAAGACTAAACAAAAAGAAAAAGCAGAAAACATCATTTTTGTATGCTCTCAACTGAGAAAATGAGTAAAAATAATAAAAATTGTAATAAATCCTATAACTGCATAATATTTTGTGTTTAAAAGGTTATTTTTTATAACTCATAAACCACTGCATTAAGACTATGAATTACTCTATTTAATCAGCAATTCACTCAATAAATATTAAGTTTCTGTTACATTCCATGAGCTGGGCACACACAACCCAAGCCAAAAAAAAAAAAAAGACTTGCTACTTTCATGAAGTTTACATTCCAGGGACCTAATGCAATAGTGCTCTCCTACTCCAAATTCTTCACTGTACTTTAATGGTAAACTTCACCAGCAACAACAGTACTAAGTAAGGTAAGATATGCTTTAGGCCTGAAATTATTCAACTTCGGCCTACTTCTGTATGAGGACCTTAGGGATGCTCTGCTGTTTTGCAATCTTACATACATTAACCATTTTAACTTGGTTCTCCCTTTGTAAAAAGGGAATTGGCAATAGTTGAGTTCTCCTGGGGACTAAATGACATAAGGTGTATCGATTGTTCAGCAATTAGTATTGCTTTGATCCTGCGGTTCCAAAACGTGCACGCTCATCAGAATCACCTGAGAATCTTTGAAAACATTCCAAAGCCCGGGATTCCAAACTCATTCAAGGCCCTTAAGTATCTGCGATCTTTAGATTTGTAGGGCGTGCTGACACTTCCACCTGCGGCCGGGGCACACCAGACCAATTAAATCCTGAGGGTGAAACACAGATGCCAGGACATGCTCCTCAGGTGGTTCTAACATGCAGACAAGTTTGAGAGCCACCACAGTTTGGATTATTGATGTGCCACACTAACACTTGCTAATCCATCTGTCTTTACCCCGAGTAGAACAAGGAAGCCTCCAGAGCTTAATGAAATTCAGATAATTGAGGTGCATATGCACCCCACCTCCCATCCTGTGACCTGAATCCCAATTTCTTCCAAAAGTTTAAAGCAGGGAGGGATGGGATGGAGGCCTGAGCTCTCCTGCAAACTCATTCAAGGCCCTTAAGTATCTGCGATCTTTAGATTTGTAGGGCGTGCTGACAGTTCCACCTGCGGCGACAGCTGGGCCTGCCCCGGGGAAGAGCAGGGCGGGCAAGTCGGCCCTCCCTGAGGCGCTGGGCCCGGGTGCGGAGGCCGGAGCTGCGCAGCGAGGGCAGAGCGGCAGCCTCAGATGCTGCAGCGGCTGTCGGAAACGTCCCCTGCTGGGTAGCAACACCCCGGCCGGGGCGGCTCAGAGGGGCGCCTTCCTCTTCCGCGCTCTGCATCTCTCTCGGTGGTCTGCTTTTCACTCCGCGACCCCGGCCGAGGGTGGGAGCAGCGCGGGGTCGCATCGGCCCGGGGCTAGTGTGGCCCGCCGCTCCGCTCGCAGCCATGGAGCCAGGGCCGCCGGGCAGCTTCAGGCCCACAGAGCCGGGTCCTTGCCTGAGCGGTCAGCGAGGCGCGGACCACGCGGCTTCCGCCTCCTTGCAGAGCGCGGCTCCGGCCCAGCCCGGGCGCCACCCGCTCGCCGTGGCTGCCGTGTTGCCGGCCGGGGGGTGCGGGGAGAGGATGGGTGTCCCCACCCCGAAGCAATTCTGCCCCATCTTGGAGAGGCCGCTTATCAGCTACACCCTGCAGGCCCTGGAGAGGTAAGTAGCGCCAGGCGCGCCCCGCGGTTCCCTGGGGCCCGGCCTCCCCCTCCCCGCTCTGCCGCTGCCCTCGCGCTGGCGTCTTCACCTCAGGGATTGCCGGGCCCGGCTCAGTTACTCAAGCTTGAGCTCTGTTCCCTCCGGCATTTCAGAGGTGGGACTTCTGGCCTTTAACAGACAGGCAAAGCTGCAGCTGCCCCACGGAGCCCTTTACGTGCCCAGGCAGATGAGGTGGTGGGGAAGGCCCGGCGTGTGGCACGGGATTAGAGAGTGCATGGGTTGGGAATAAGTCACTTAGATTTCTGACTGTGGGGCCTGGGGAGAAGCGGTTGGAATAGTCTCGCTGTCCTGGGCTCTGCATCCGCGCATGCGTGGATTGAGTTGTACGGGCACACTTAGTTTCCAGGATGTGTTTTCGTTGTTGCTGTTTTTAATTTACTGAGCACCTTCCATGAGACCGACGGTGCTAATTACGAGGTGCTGCAGGAGGATAGAGGAGTAGAATTTAATAACCTTTGAATGGTGGATAGGGATTTAAGCCTGAATTGGAGATATACTCCCATAGAAGAGGCACTGAAGTTAACTAGTTGGGGAAATGAAGGAAACAGAGGGAATGGGATAAGGAGGACTAGGAGAACAGTAGTGAGGAGCTGAGGAAGTGAAACGGAGGCGTACGTTGTAATACTAATCTTACTTTGTTTTTAGCACCGAGTAATAAGGTGGAGCTTGGGACGGGGGTGCTGGGGTAGCGGCATTACAGATATTCACATAGTTTTGCTAAGGTGTTTGAACTTCTCTGAAGCCAGTGGGGAGTTGTAGCTTGTGAAGCCTTGAATTGAAGCGAACCGTTTTTATTTCAAGATAGATGTCATCCTTCAGCATACTTAGCCTGTGCAGGAGGTTTTGGGAAAACTGAGCTAGTGAGGTTCTAGTCCAAGGGAAATGGCACGTTCTCCAGAAAGGAGCCCCTCGCAAACCCTCGCATATGCTTCAAAAGCCAAAATGCTCGAGTTATTCTCTAACTGCCCCACAGGTTCATCTTGCTCCTGCCTAGACAGAGCCGATTTATCAATACAGGGGAATTACAATGGACACAGAGTAATTCACACAGATTCTGCTGTGCGGGACACTGGAGTTTTATTATTACATCAGTCTCAAATCAAATTATTATTACTCAAAAAGTCAGTCAAATCGAGCATTTCAGGATCGGAGTTTTTAAAGATAATTTGGCGGGTAGGGGCTTGGAAAGTGGGGAGTGCTAATTGTTCAGGTTGGAGATGGAATCAGGAGGGGTGTAAGTCAGGTTTTCTTGCTGTCTTCTGTTCCTGGGTGAGATTGCAGAACTGGATGAGACAGATTACTGATCTGGCTGGTGTCAGCTGATGCATGGAAAGAAGGGTCTGTAAAGTATCTCAAGCACTGATCTTAGGTTTTACAATAGTGATGTTATCCCCAGGAGCCATTTAGAGAGGTTCAGACGCTTGGAGTCAGAGGCTGCAGGACTTTTAAACCTGTAATTTCTAATCTTGTAGCTAATTTGGTAGTCTTACTAAGGCTGAGCGATCTCCAGGCAAGAAGGGGGTCTTTTCAGGAAAGGATTATTATCATTTTTGTTTCAGAGTCAAACCATAAATTCCTTCCCAAGGTTAGTTAGGCCTACCCCAAGGAATGAACAAGGACAGCTTAATGGGTAGAAGCAAGATGGAGTCGGTTAGGACTGACCTTTCACTGTCCTAATTTCCTCAGTTATAATTTTCACAAAGGAGGATTCAGGTTCTCATTATTTTAGTTTCTGAATATTGGCATTTGGAAAATGGAAGTGTAAAACGCCATAATCACCAGTGATTTATGTAATCAGCCCCATGATTACATCTGAAACTCAAAATTTGAAATGATTCTAGTTGCTAACTTCATTCTGTTTCTTTGGGCAGTGGAGGGAGGGATCCCTGAAACCATTCCACGAACCGCTTACCTAAAATATTCCAGTGCCATGAACATTGTGACAACATGGCTCATATATGCAGGCATTACTATGGGACACAATGGGTCTTGGCTATCAGGATCTTTATCTGCTTGGTAATTAGCTATAGGGGATTATAGTCATTTCTACACTAGACTTTTCTCCCATGGAGAAAACTTTTGCATTAAATTGAATTTTTTACATCTTCTGAGGCAGCCTAATATAGGTAGACACTAAATATCTTACTGATACAGTTTGGCTGTGTCCCCACCCAAAATCTCGTCTTCAGTTGTAATCCCCATAATCCTGTGTGCCAAGGGAGAGATCAGGTGGAGGTAATTGAATCATGGGCCAGGCAGAGATCAGGTGGAGTAATTGAAGCATGGGGCAGAGATCAGGTATAGGTAATTGAATCATGGGGGTGGTTTCCCCAGTGCTGTTCTCTTGATAGTGAGGTCTCATGAGATATAGCACTTTTATAAGTTTTTGGTAGTTCCTCCTGTGTTCATTCTCTTTCCTGCTACCTTGTGAAGAAGGTACCTTGCTTTTCCTTCACTTTACACCATGATTGTAAGTTTCCTGAGGCCTCCCCAGCCATGCTGAACTATGAGTAAATTAAATCTTTTTCCTTTATAAATTACTCAATTTTGGGCACTTCTTTATAACAGTGTGAAAACGGACTAATATACCCACTTTTAAGGCAAAAGAATGTTTGGAAAGGCCTTGTTAATGGAAAATTAAAAAACTGCTGTTTTCCACTTTTACTTAATAACAGCAGTCATAAAATACTAATAGCGTTAGTAATTCATAAAAATTTCCATTCTGAAATATTTCATGGCTCATTTTTATCACTATTATGTCTGAAGAACTTACGGAACATAATTATACGTGGGTATATCCTAGTAAGCCCTTGGAAAGCTTGCTTTATAGCAGTGTGTGGGTGGCCATTTGCCAAGTGAAAGCCCTTATCTCCTGTAAAAGATAAGCCCTACAGGCTATTGATCGTTTTCTTAGGATATGGTGCCAGAAGTCCTCAATCACTTCATTAAAAAAGATAATTTATACAAATTCAAATAAGGAAAAGAACATAGAAGTATAAAATGTCTTATAAAACTACTTTTTTTTGCTCTGTTGACAAATTATGCATGCTTTTTAGTTATTAAAGAAACTACAGTTCTCATTGTCCCAAATAAGAAAATTAATTGAGTGTCACCACCGTCAATCATCTAGGTTATTCTGAGAGAATGTCATTTGTTTTTCAAGAGCTGTATGGGATGCTCTAAAGTTTTTTTCTTCAACTTCTATTTTAGATTCAGAGGGTACATGAGTAGATTTATTACTTGGGTGTATCTTGTGATGCTGAGGTTTGGGGTAGGATTGATCCCATCACCCAGGTAATGAGTGTAATACTGAATAGTTTTTCAAGCTTTGCCCTCTCCCTCCTCACTCTAATAATCCCCAATGTCTACTGTTGATATCTTTATGTTCATGAGTACCCATTGTTTAGATCCATCTTGTGAGAACATGTATTTGGTTTTCTTTTCCTGTTAATTTGCTTAGAATAACAGCCTCCAGCTGCCTTCATGTTGCTGCAAAGAACTTGATTTTTTTCTTTTTGTGACTATATAGTGTTCCATAGTATGTATGTACCACATTTTCTTTATCCAATTCATCATTGATGGGTTCCTAGGTTGAGTCCATGTGTTTGCTATTGTGAATACCACTGTGATGAACATGGTGCATGCATCTTTTTGATAGAAGCATTTGTTTTCTTTTGAATATATACCCACTAATGAGATTGCTGGGTTGAATGGTAGTTCTAAGTTCTTTGAAAGATCTCCAAGCTTCTTTCCACAGTGGCTGAACTAATTGACATTCCCACCAGCACTGTGTAAGTGTTCCCGTTTTCATTGCAGCCTTGCTAGCATCTTTTTTTTGACTTCTTCATAAGAGCCATCCTGACTGGTGTGAGATGATAGTATCTCATTGTGTTTTTGATATGCATTTCTGACTAGTGATGTGGAGCATGTTTTTGTTTGTTGGATACTTCCATGTTGTCTTTTCAGCAGTGTGTGTCCATGTCATTTAGCATTTTTAATGTGGTTATTTGTTTTTTTTGCTGATTCAGTTGTTTAAAGTTCCTTGTAGACCTTTGCTGGATAATGCAGAAGCTGTTTACTCTGATAGCTTTTTTTTTTTTTTTTTGCTGTGCATAAGCTCTTTAGTTTTTTTTGGAGATAGGGTCTCACTTTGCCACCCAGGCTGGAGTACAGTGGTGGGATTTCAGCTCACTGTAGCCTTAACCTCCTTGGCTCAAGTGATCCTCCCACCTCAGGCCCTCAAGTAGCTCGGACTGCAGGCAGGTGCCACCATGCCAAGATAATTTTTTTGTATTTTTTGTAGAAATGGGGGTTCACCATGTTGGCCAGGCTGGTGAGGCTATTCTTGAGCTGCTGAGCCCAGGTGATCCACCTACCTTGGCTTCCCAAAGTGTTGGGATTACAGGTGTGAGCCACTGCACCTGGCTGCAGTGTAGAAGCTGTTTAGTTTAATTTGCTCTTAGTTGTCAATTTTTGTTTTTGTTGCAGTTGCTTTTGAGGACTTAGTCACAAATTCTTTCCCAAGGCTGATGCCTGGAATGATGTTTCCTAGGTTTTCTTCTAGGATTCTTACAGTTTGAGGTCTTCCATTTAAATCTTTAATCTATCTCAAGTTAATTTTTGTGTATAGTGAAAGGTGGCGGTCCAGTTTTATTCCTCTGGATATAGCTAGCCCGCTATTCTACCAACGTTTGTGGAATAGGGAGTCCTATTTCCATTGCTTATTTTTGTTGACTTTATTTTTGGGTTCTCTGTTCTGTTGGTCTGTGTCTATTGTGTAACAGTACTGTGCTGTTTGGGTTACTGTAGCCTTATAGTACAGTTTGAAATTGATGCCCTGAATTTGACTTCAAAATTCATTTTATTTGCCCCTCATAAGTAAGGATTTTCCTTGCCAAACTTTTGCTATCTCAGTAATAGAGGGCTGAGAAGTTGAGATTTTTTTTTTTCTTCTTTCTCACCTAAGAAATTCAAACTACCGTTGAAAATTACTCTTATGGGTTGATTTGTCTTTTGGAATTTTGAACCAAAATTTAATTGTGGATTACAAAAGAGAAGGGAGAAACTTCTAAACTTTGGCCCCAAATTCCTAAATTGAGATAGGGAAACCTAAAGAAACATGACTAGTCTTGCCTCTAGTTAAAGGCTGCTACTTACACATACATTTGTTTCTACTCTTTCCTTGACCCACCTAAAGGAGCTAAAAATGTATAAGCTACAGAAGGGAGAATGAATGAGAGGAAGTGCAGCAGATAAAAAGTACTCATAAACTCAGGAGATGGGGGACTGGTAACCTAATGAGATACAATGTACCTAGAAAAGCTGAAAGCTCCACCTGAACTTCTTAGGAAGTCAGATGATTAAAGTTATAGGACCTTGGAAAAGTATAGACCTCAGAGGCACAGGGTACTTCTGAAGGTCGGGTAGAACACTGAAAAGAGGACACCTGATTGAATCCTTCAAGAGCAATAGTAAAACTCTCATATCTTTGATAGATACTGAAGCTTATTCTATGGCTGAGAATCAGCACAGCTAATGACTTGAGTTAGGTGCTCTACGGCAGTGGGGGAATTAAGAGACACTAAATTTTGATACAATGAGATCCTTAGTGCCTTAGGTAGAAGAGTCAAGGAAGTTTTCTGCTTTTCAGACATGCCATGTATTTAAAAAGCTATTCTTCTAAAATCAAGTAGTTGGAGGAGAAATTGAAAGAAAATCTGTTTTGTGAATTTGCTGGAACTTCAGATTGCTTTTTCATTTTCCTTTCGACAAAATTGGAAAAGAGTTTCTAGTTTAGCCAAGTCCTACTTTGCACCATTGAAATAGCTTGGAAAACTAATTATCAGATTAAATGATATTCAAAAGTACCCCTGAATCCTCCAGTATCTGAAGCAAGTTGGCTAAAGGCTCGGAGAAAATGGAGATTTACAGTTAAGTATTTAAGATATCAAGACTCTGTTGTTTGTGGATATAATTGGTATATTATGATTAAGAATCATGTATATGTATTAGTATATATGAATGTGTGTATAGGTTAATATACTTCATTCTTTAAGATTATACAGCTGGTAGTCCAGATTTGTGCATATGGATATAACTAGAAAGGATCACTGATAACAACTCATTTTTATGTTATGCTGGGAACTAGACCCTTTCAGAAGCCGATTAAAAATGTTTCTAGGATTTCAGAAGTTGTTTTGGCTTTTTAACCGAATTGAAATATAATCATTGAACCTCAGGTTATAAACTAAAGGGAATCTTAGTTTTCACCTTTTACTAACAAGGAACTGAGATTGGGGTAATAATCCCTTAGATAATTATCACATTGTGACGTGAGGTTCTATAAGGGAATGTTGCTCCAAGAAATCATATGACAATGGTGTTATTGGCAAGGGCATAAAGCTCTGACAAACAGTAACATTCACTCATAATTGACCAATTCATGTATCTAGATTTTACTGTTTTTAAAAAAATATTCTCTGTATCTGATGTAGAAGGCAAAAATTCCTGCCAGTAATCTGATTTCTGATTTAAATAGATAAGGAAAGTGTCATAAAGTGTGTGCGGGGATGAGAGGGTAGTCAACCTGGAATAGCTGAAAAATAGACTAAGGTAACAGTTACAACGAAAGCAAATAATAGAGGCAAACTTCCATGCTTATTCCGACTTGGTGATGGGTTGGATTGGAGTAGGAATTCCTGACAGTAGATTTGAACAAGGTCTGGTAGGGCTTTCCTCGTAGTTAATGAGGTTTTTGAGCTCTCTTAGGTGGAGGACAATGCCTAAGATAAGTTTTTCCTTTAGATAGTTTCATGCTTGTCATGTTTGTTATAACGCTGCTTCCCCTATAAATCTTCTACAGGAAAATGTGCTGTTCCACTGATCCAAAAGTATTCTAGACCTTGTGATAGTCGTGTTTATCATTATATGTTAATCTTTTGGCACTTTGATTTATGTTTCATAATCTTTTCAGTTTGGCTGGAGAGAATTAATTTCCTTGAGTCTGACAACTCCAGGTAAATTTGGGATGAAAAATCGGTTTTGTAAATCTGTATTGTTCATATTATGGAAACTTAATCTGCAGATTGAGATTGGGCTTGGAAATCAATGGAGGTCTGTTATCATTAAGACTCCATAGTGTGTGTTTCAGTATATTAGCTCAGTTTTTAAAAAACTTTTGTCCATTTTTTTCTTGTGTATTTTTACATATTATGTCCTATATTTCTCAAAACCACAGCAAATTCTGTTGAAGAAGATACACAAGTAAAGATATAAATGTTAGTCCAGATGAACAGTGTTGATCACTTGAATTCAGCTGAGAGAATAGGAGTGGACAGAAGAAATATTTAGGAGCCAGTGTTGATAGCTCTTAGTGATTAAGTGTATTAGAGATTCCGTGTGAGAAAGGAATGCTTTTAGTTGAGTGGTTAGATGAATTTGACTTAAAATATTGTCTCAAGGCTTCCTTAATGAAAGGGTCAAGTCTGAGTTATGGGATTTGTATTTTGTACAGGTCAGATGATTACAGGTCAGTGTTGTGTTTCCAAAAGACCCCATGGAATGCCTTCAAAGTAAGTGATAAGACTAAGGCAGGTAGGCTAAGGCCTGACAACTGGCAACCTTCATGGGCCATGGTAGGAAGGCTTGACATTGCAAAGGTAATCCAAGAGCCAGCTCCTCATGCCAATTCAGTATTTTGCCGCTAAAACATCAGGGTCCGTGTGGAGAAACGGAAGTCTATGAATTAGGTCCATAGTACAATCCAGTGGCCAAGTTTCCGTGAAGGCTGTCACAGGAATGAGCAGCAGCTGCCACTGTCCCTTTGCAGCCAGACTTCTGCAGATTGGATGAGAGGGCTTCAGAGGTGTAAACAGGGCCTGATCTTTCCCATCTGTTTTATAAAACATTTGTTAAAATGTTCCGTTCCCAATCTGTTAAAACTGTCTGGGCCAAGTTTTCCAGTAAGCAATATTTGTTATTCCAGGAGAAAATAACTTTTGAAATACTATATTTCTTCCGCAATGTCTGTAGGTGTAATAGAGCTTAGGGCTAGGTTCCTATTTGCCTATGGAATGTGCTAGAAAGGAAATATTCAGGAGAACTTGATGGAATTAGGCTGCTGGGGGTTTGGTGTGGACTTGTCCTCAGTTAGGAGGTAAACTAGATCCCTTTGTTCAGCAAATATTTGATCCGTAGGCACTGCATAAGGTACTTAAGGTCTTTTTCAGTCCCATGATTTTACATTGTTAAATTTTAATACTGTAAAAGACTTTGAATTCTATAACTAGAAAAGAATGTGAATAAATCCTTTGAAATACAAACAGTAGTTACAAAGACTTGCGAGTACTGTGTGTATGCTTGGTTGCTGACCAAAATAGCTTTATAAGCCTGTTATCTCTGAAGAGAGGTCTAAAACAGTGTTTTCCAGAATTCTTTTGTGACTGGTTACAACAATGACATTTTTGCCTCGTGGCTCAGTGACAAACACATATTTACTTATTATACACTTAAACATATTTGAAAGAAAATTCATGAAACAATGTATCTCTGTGCTATGCATTTTAATTTTACTGTTATATTAATTTTCATTATATTTACCCAACAATGTTGGTCTAAAACTTACTATAAACTTATTTTATGACACTCTAATGGATCCTGAAACCGGCAGTTTGAGAAATAGTGGTTGAAAATGACATTTTCTGTTGAGAGTCTCACACAGTTGTTGGAAATAGGGTAAGGCCATAAGTGTCTGTAATTATTTACATCTACTTTGGCTGTTTTCTGTCTGATGGAACAGAATTTGGGTTATTTTAAGTCAATCTAGTAAAATTGGGAGTTAATTCATTGAACAGATACTGGAGGGACTACTTTATGTCAAGTGTTATCCTATATTCCTCTTAATTCTTCTACATCACATTTTAACATTTAAGTCAGTGTAAGTTTTCATTAAAAAGTAGCAACCTGCTTTCTTTAAAAGTTTAACCAATTTTGCTGGTAGAATATACTATGAAAAGTAACAGGTGAATAGTTTAGAGGCCAAGTTGTAATCTCTTCCCTTAGAAATGCTACCGATTTAGTTGAAAATGTACTTAGAACTGCTGTTTTAAAAAGTTAACATGTCACACTAATAAACAACTGAAGTATCTATGAAATAGTTGCTTTTAGTAGCTTTCTATAAATCTGAGCAGTTTTTATGCCTAATTATTCAAGCATTCTCCTCTCCAAATTTATTTAACATATACTTACTGACATGTGGCTGAGAGATCAGGAAGTCTGTCAGTCTTAGTTGGTTACTGACTGGCCAGTATCTAGCATAATGCCTGGCAAATATTAGATACTTGATGTTTGTTAAATGACTAAATTAACACATGAAAGAATGCCTACTTCTGCTTGAGTTACAAGAAACTGTTAGAAACCTGAGTGGTTTTGACTATAAAAGCAGAAATGTTATGTGTTTCAACCTTAATATAAATGAAGTGCTGTAGATACAATGATCCAAAATGATTTTTTCTCTCCTGGATTTTACACCTTCCTCTCAGAGACAGTGCTGGTGCATTTACATAGGCTAAAGTTACAGGCTTCAAAGTCAGACTGAGGTCACAGCTTGGTCCCTTAGTTTCTGAGCTCTGTGATAATGGGCAGGTTACTGCCTGTGTCCTCATGTGTAAAGCCGAGATGATGAAAATGTGCTTTATAGAGCAGATACGGATATTGAGATAATACAAAATATTCTACACATTGCCTGGGACCTAACAAATATTCCGTATATCTTAAATGTTATTTCTACTATGTTACTGGAAGTTGAGTATGCACCAAGTTCTGGGGCATAGGTTTTGCTTTCTATGAGTTGGCAGCCTAGTGAGGAAGATAAAGTTATAAACGGAGCGCAATATAGTTCAAAAGACTCTCTGCGTGTATAAGCACTCTGCAAGCTGAGAAGCAGGGATGTTGTACCCAGAAAGACAGTGAGGGATAGCCTCCTGCTGGAGGGGGCCATCTGTGAACTGAGAACTGATGAGTAAGTAGAAGTTCGGCAGGAGCTGAGGAGGTGCGGTGGGGAGAGAGGGATGGGGACAGTGTTGGGAGGCCAGGTAAGCAGTACATGCAAATAACTGAGTGTGAGAGATGGCTTCCCTTCAGGGAGCAATTTGGTATGAGAGTAAGAGGGCATGAAAGAGACCAAATGATGTGCATGAAGTAGGCTGAGGTCAGGTCTTGAAGGGCCTTGCTCGAGAGCCAGCAAGGGATGACCTCTGATTTGTGCTTGAGAAAGATCATCGAGAAGTGGTGAGAATGGATTGTATTGAGATAAGAGTAAGAGGAAACAGCTGAGAGGCTAGTGCAGTCAATTATGCTAGAGATGACTGTCTGCGTCACAGCTGTGGCAGTGGAACCAGAACCTTGGGAAATCCCACATGTAAGAGGGATTGAAGAACTGTCACTTACCACTTGCTGGAAACTTTAATTTGAAACTGCTAGTGCAGGTTAAGTTCTGCAGTTGCTAAATTTGCAATGAAAGGCCTAGGAAATGGGTTAAAAAACAGAATAACCCACATTTAGTCTTACTCTAAAATCACTTTCATTGCCTGTACTAATTACCACAGATGATTCTTTGGAGTTCCGAATTGTATTATTTTTGATTGTGATTAAAATCCTCTCAAGGTGTATGGAACATGAAAGCAATCCTGGCTCTCAAGGAGCCTTAGGATGTAGAAATCAGAGCAGAGAGTCAAATACCTAGAAGCAAAACAATCAACAAAATCACGTTGCATAGGGAATGCTTTTTTCAATCTTGGATTTATTTATATATTTGTGCTAGTCAGGGTAATGAGAGCCTCCTTTGTTTTCATAATTCTTGAGACTATGCTGTGTTGTAAGATGTTACACTGCCCCTGGTAGATGAGACAGACCAGGGTTATTTATTCAACAAATATGTACTGAACACCCACTAGGCATTAGGTGTAAGGCAATGGAGGACGCAGGCATTGTCTCTATTATGGAGCCTGCATTCTAGAAGAGGAAATGAAATGTATTATCTTGAAAAATGGTAAAGATTTCTTGCTGCTTCAATATTTTAGAGTGAGATGGTAGTATAGGAAAAATGTAATGTCTTTGTATATTCCAGTGTTTTTGTTTCTTATTTGAGAGATTGTGTAGAAGTATTGTAAAGATTACAAGAGTTAAACTATGAAAAATGTTTAAGACATAGTGCTTAATTTATATTGGCTATCGTTATGTGATACTTGTCTTATTTTGCTACTTTTTCTTCCTGACTTATGTAGATGATTACCTCTAGAATAGGCTATCTCCAAAATCCCAAATACAAGCTCCAGCTGGTACCCAGGCGACCATCATTGCTTTGCCCAGATTATAGCAGCTGCCTCCTACTTGGTCTCTCTATATCCTTTCTCTCTTTGCCGAATCCTTTTTCCTCCCTGCAGCCAGAGTAAAATTTATACTCTTGTGTTTCCTATTGCTGCTATTAAAATTACCACAAACCGAATGGCTTAAAACCATATTCTCTTGAAACTTTGGAGGTCAAAAGTCTCAGTTTAGTTTCACTGAGCTGTGTCAAGGTGTGGGCAAAACTGCATTCCTTTTGGAAGATCTGGGGAGTATCCCTTTCCTTGCCTTCCTCTAACTTCTAGAAGCTGGCCAGGTATGGGGCTCACTCCTGTAATTACAGTACTTTGGGAAGCTGAGGTGGGTGGATTACCTGAGGTCAGGAATTTGAGACCAGCCTGAACAGTATGGTGAAACCTCGTCTCTACTAAAAATACAAAAATTAGCCAGGTGTGGTGGCAGGTGCCTGTAATCTCAGCTACTTGGGAGGCTGAGGCAGAAGAATTGTTTGAACCTAGGAGTCAGGTTGCATAAGCCAAGAATGCACTGCTGTACTCCAGCCTGGATGACAGAGTGAGACTCTGTCTCAAAAAATAAAATAAAATTCTAGAGGCCACTCACGTTCTTTGGCTTGGGGCCCTGCATCAGTCTGACATCTGCTTCTGTCATCACATCTTCTCCATTGACTCTTCTGCGGCCTTCCTTCCTTTATAAGCACTCTTGTGATTACATTGGATCCCCTTAGATAATTGAGGACCATCTCCCTATTTCAAAATCGTGAATCACCTCTGTAAAGTCCTGTTTGCCATTTAAGGTAGCATAATCATAGGTTTCATGAGTAAGGAAGTGTACATGCTTCTGGGTTCATTATTCTGTTTATCCAGAAACTGTTAGAACATAATGAGAGAGTATTGGCTTTTAGTGTGAGTGCACTCAACTGCTTAAACCTTTTCTATGGGTGCCTATCCTCTTTTTAGGATTAAAGATTAAAACTCCTAGGATATGGCCTTCAGGTTCTGCATGGGCCCTTCTCCTTGCTTGGGGAACTCCAGCTCTGCTTCCTCTCAGCCCATGAGGACCTTGCCATGGCCTCTACTTGGACGACTCGTCTCTCCCTCACTCCTAACCCCTTTGCCTGCTTACCTGCCACCCACCCCTTGTATTTCAGTGCAAACTCCCTTTTCTTAGAGAACACTCTCAAAGCCTTCTTCAGACTCTTCAGCTACTCAGCCTACAGGCTGTCCTGAACTTGGAGTTCATTCTGTTTGATGACAGCTTGCATTTATTGACTGGTGTTTTTGTTTCATGACTGGGCTTTTTTCTATTGTATCCTCAATGTTTTTTTCTTTGTTTTCTTTTTTTTTTTTTTTTCTTGGTCAGAGTCCTACTCTGTTACCCAGGCTAGAGTGCAGTGGCATGATCTTAGCTCATTTCAACCTCTGCCTATTGTGTTCAAGCGATTCACCTGCCTCAGCCTCCCAAGTGGCTGGGATTACAGTAGTGTCTCACCACACCCACCTAATTTTTTATACTTTTGATAAAGACAGTTTTCACCATGTTGGCCAGGGTGGTCTCGAACTCCTGACCTCAAGTGATCCACCTGCCTCAGCCTCCCAGAGTGCTGGGATCACAGGAGTGAGCACCCATGCCCGGCCAATGCTGATAATGTATTGGTGCTCAGTAAACATTTATTAAAGAAATGTGCTTAAAATGAAAAGACAGTGCCACATGTAAAGTAGCTCTTTGTTTTGTTCATCAGTGTAGTCTTGTTTTAGCTACAGGCAGAATAGGGTTTTGGGTTGTGGTAAGGGTCTGTTCAATAACAAGAGGTAGGGGACATTACTGAATAAAGGAACCCAATGTTAACTTTCATTTTTCAGTAGAAGTAATCTTTATGCAGTAATTTTCAGGCCCTTCCATATCTTTAAAAATATTCTAAACACTTAACTGTTCTAGCATGATTGTATAGAATCTCATAGGCTAAAAATTAATTAAAAATTTATTCAGAGTTTATATCATGGATCAGAGATAGTTGTCTTGGTCTGGGCTTTTGGATTGTAGAATGTTGAGTCTACAGTGACATTTGTCTGCATTAGCACTGGTGTTCAAGACAAATCTGCCAGACTCGAATGCAGCAGCAACTCGGTAATGTGGACTATTTTCAGTCTGGTATGTCAGTAGATCTTTCTTTAAGAAAATGGTTTATGGGCCAGATGCATTGGCTCATGCCTGTAATCCCAACAGTTTGGGAGGCCGAGGCAGGCAGGTCACTTGAGGTCAGGAGTTCTAGGATAGCCTGGCCAACATGGTGAAACCCAAACTCTATGGGGAAAAAAAGATAAAAACCATAGCTGGGTGTGGTGGCAGATGCTTGTAATTCCAGCTACTTGGGAGGCTGAGGCATGAGAATTATTTGAACCCAGGAGGCGGAGGTTGCAGGGAACCAAGATCATGCCACTGCATTCCAACCTAGGGGACAGAATGTGACTCTGTCTTTGAAAATGTTTTGCAACAGAAACATTGCTTTGTATATGACTCAATAGAACAATCCTATTTCATGAATTGTAAGCTTTTCCATTTTACTTAAACCTTATTTCTACAATATTAATTACTGTGAATTCTCCCATTTAAGTTACATATTTAGTAAGGCTTGTGTTAGCTAAGTTTTCCAGCTTTGTTGGTATTCAAGTGGTTGGCTGCCAATTCAGGGGGCTTCTTGAAAGTGACAGTCAACTTTTGGATCTTAAAAGTGCTTTGAATTATTGAGAGGAAAAGTATTTGGAAAAAAGTTTAAAAGCATTTTTTAATATAGGCTATTTTCTCACACAATCTAATATTCTAATTCCAATTTAACTTAAGTAAAAAACGGTATCTGGTAGTACTGTATACTAGACTCTATACATATACTACATCATGTAAAATATTCTGCATAACGTGAAATACTAGAGCTTTAGTATTAAATGCTCACCGATTCTTATTAACCTCTTAACTAGATGTAATAAAAATGCATAAGACTGACATATTAACTTGTAGTTTTTAATCTCCCTGTGTAAGTATATGAATACTAGTGATTCAATTTTGTTACTCACTTCAGTTGTGTAAGAATTAACTTATGAAATGTACACATACTTTCGTTCCTTTTAGAGTATGTTGGATAAAGGACATTGTTGTGGCAGTAACTGGAGAGAACATGGAAGTAATGAAAAGTATTATTCAGAAGTATCAGCATAAACGCATCTCACTGGTCGAAGCTGGAGTGACCCGCCACAGGTCAATTTTCAATGGACTAAAAGCACTGGCGGAAGATCAGCTCAACTGTAAACTCTCTAAGCCAGAAATAGTGATTATCCACGATGCCGTGAGGCCGTTTGTTGAGGAAGATGTCCTCCTTCAAGTTGTCACAGCTGCTAAGGAACATGGGGTAAGTCTTTTTACTTTAGACTAGATAGAAAGGATAAACACTGTAGTGTGGTTCATTTGCTGAATTTTGATACCATTCTGTTTAAATGTCAGATTACTTAAAATGTGCATGATGACCTAAAGATGTTATGGTGATTTGTTTTAGGAACTTTACGGTTTAAGACTGTTCTGGAACGTATCTTTTGCTATAGTCATCTACCATAATGTGTTATGAGATATTTGGAGAAGACTGTAGTAATGCTATTACAGTATAGATATGAATGAAACTTTAATGAAAATTAAAATGCAGTTATATTAAAAATGCCTGAGAAATCTCTCAGAAGTAAAGGGTATATATATATATCTGGTTCATTGTACTCAATTTTGTGTTAAAGTTTCAGAAGAGGTTTGTTTTTTAGTATATACTGTATTATATTTTCATAGCCCTTAAATCATCTTGAGATGACAATTGTTTCCATTTGTTTCACCAAAATAAACACAGGATAGCAAAAGACCTATTGTAATATTTGGAGCATGTTTATTTTTTACCTTCTATTTCCAAGTAAAATGATAGAAATATGGTAATAGATACTAAACTTGTTTGCAGTCTAAATTTGAAACTTAGTGAAATTTATTGCGAAGCAATGGTATTGTATAATAGAAATAGGCTATGAAGTTGAACAGACTGAGTCGCAGATCTGTCTTTATAATTACTAGTGATGTCATGTTTTTAACTTACTCAATTTCTAAGTTCATTTTCCCTACCTGTGAAAATAAAGAAATGAATATTTGTAAGGTTATTTTATGACTGGAAATGATGTTAACTATTAAAATACTAAGTGCTTAAAGGGTATTATTTTAAGATGAATTGTAACATCTAAGTAATAGTTTCTGTTAAGATTATAGACCAACAAGAGGCAAGGCTTCCTAGCCATCTGGGTGCCCTGGAAGCTTTTTTTTTTTCTCTTTAAAACCTGTTTAGGAAAAACACTCTATAACTTCATTTCAATAACCCATGTGTATTTGAATTGCCGTAGAAAATTTTCTGTCACTTCATCTCTTCCTTCTGCAACATGAATTTCACTTTAAATTTAAAACTGTATAAGAATTTTATATACTAAATGAAATAATTTCATTTGCCTTTGAACAAAAGGATACATGGTACTTAAGGTAGTGAAATTTGTGGTCCAGGAACCATTAATGACCACAAAACTTTCCCCTGGCTCCTGTGCTTCCTCCTTGACTGCTTCCTCCTTGACTCCTTCCTCTTCTCCAGACAGCTCAATTGTTGTAGAAGCAAGGTAATCAGTTGCAAGGGGGGTGAGAAGGCATAAAGACTCAAAGGATTTACAACTTAAGAGTTTGAGTAAATTTGGCACGTTTGAGAAAGTTCTTAGGGATGACAATACAATTTGGTAGATGGACATTCATTCCAATGCATATTACACACTTTTTTTTTTTTTTTGCCTGTGTTACCTTTTGGAAAATTATTCACTCAATCTCACTATAATAATTGCACACATTTGGGATTTTTTGTTGAGTAATAAGCTAGAGAGCATTTCTGAGAGATTGTCCATAAAGTGTTTCTTGTAGTATGTCTTAAAAGGCAAAAGAAGCCTTTTATCTTGCTCCAATTTATATGCTAATGACATCATTTTCTGACAGGTGAGTTAATAAAGCATATTAAAATATATAGCAGTTATTTTTTGCAGATTTGAAGGAGTTCCTATTAAATTGTTTCTTAATCAGAATATAATTTGTAAGATTCAGTCACAATGCATTTGAAACGAAACAAGTAATATTTCAATGAAATCTATAACTTTCTGATTAGATTAATAGGCTGGTTCAGAACAAAACTTTACAACTTGTTTAAACCTCAGAAATATGGTTTCTATTAGAAACATTGCCTTGTTTTGTTGGTGTTAAAACAAAGTGTAAAATCATGAGTTTCATATACATCCATATTTAAGAATTTTTCCTGTTTATTAATGAGAGAACCAGACACATGTTAAAACTGGTTCAAAGTAGAATACAAAAAACATTTGTACAAAGTACACAGGTATGGTGAAGTGAATTAAAACAGAAAACTGGCTTTTTCATGGGGGAGTCAATTGAAATTCCAAAAGACAGTATTTGTTTGTATGTTTATAGGCATGAATTGTTTTGCATTGCTATTGGTTATATACAGCTTTGAAAGTTGTAAGAGCTCAAGGCTAGATTCAGCTAATCTGAAAGAGTCTGCTCTATAGTTGTCCATTGCAGACACGCAGTAACCTCTTCGGTTTGTTTTAAATTTCCTTACAACAATTAGGATAGCGTTCCAGTATTCTGAGTTAACTCCAAACATTACGTCCTGCCAGTTCTTTCACACTGCTGACTTACACTTATAAAAACATAAATGCAGTCACACACTGTTTAGACTGGTTTCCAGGCCTCCTTTTAACTCATCACCTTTTGTTATGTTAGATACTTTTCTGTAGACTCCTTAACTGATTATTTTTCTTCTTAGGTATTTTCAAGTTCCACGTAAAGGTCCCTTTCAGACATATTTCCTGAACAAGTTACACTGTGATTATTTTTTAGGAAGGGGTAGGTTATATATGTTAACAATAACTCTTTTAACTTATGTTTCATTTTGCTTAATTAAAAAAAACTAAACTGGTAAAGAGATTGCCTCAAGAGACTCAGATGTCAGAAATTAAGGCTGGCATTAAGGTTGTAGAGCTCAAAAGTGTCACAAGGACCCAGTTTTTCTTTTTGTAAACTATATTTCATTGTCAGACCTTATGGGGAGGCAAGATGGCTTCCACAAGGCCAGGAACAATATTTCATCAGGGTTATTTCTGTCTTGGCTAAATGATGATAGTTTGTCTGGGTATAGAATTCTAAGTCTACAATTCCTCCCCACCTCACTACTTACAAACTAGGTTATGTCACTGTCTCCTAGCTTTTTTTTTTTTTGAGACGGAGTTTCGCTCTTATTACCCAGGCTGGAGTGCAATGGTGCAATCTCAGCTTACCGCAACCTCTGCCTCCTGGGTTCAAGCAATTCTCCTGCCTCAGCCTCCTGAATAGCTGTGACTACGGGCGCACGCAACCACGCCCAGCTAATTTTTGCATTTTTAGTAGAAACGGGGTTTCACCATGTTGACCAGGATGGTCTTGATCTCTTGACCTCGTGATCCACCCGCCTCAGCCTCCCAAAGTGCTGGGATTATAGGTGTGAGCCACTGCGCCCGGCCACTGGCTTTTATACTGTTTTTGAGAAGTCTAACTAACCTAATTGTATTCCTTTGAAAGTTCTTTGCCTTTCTATCTGAATACTTTGAAGAGAATTTATTTTTTCTAGGTGTTACTCTCTATGATGTGTCTAGATACAGACTTTTTCCCCTTGCTTTGGATTTATTGTCCTTTATAAACTCTGATTCACATTTTTATTCTAGAAAAATCTGAATTGTCTAACTTGGATTTTGACTCTGCCCCATTTCTGGTCCTGACAAATCTTTTCCCCTCCCTTTAGGTATACTGTATGTATGATACACTCTTATCTAGTCTTGTATGTCTTAAGTTCTTTGATATTGCTGTTTTTGTGTGCTGCATCCTAGGTAACTTGTTTCCTATTTCTCTCTCTTTTTTTTTGCTCTTCCTAATCTCTTATTTAAGGACTTTTAAAACATTTTTTCATTATTTGGGGTTCCATTTTGTACCTTTTCATGTATGATTAATTCTCTTTCTGTTTTTGATCTTCTATTGCCTTGTAATCTCTGAACATAATACTTTATACCCTACAGCCAATAGCACTTCTTGGTAGTTTAATTCACTGTTGATTTCTGTGTACTTTTGCTCACAATTTGTTTCCTCCTTTGTTCTATAATTTGTATTGTAAGCCCATGTTTGGCAAGACTTTATCATGAGGAGTTCTGCTAGCATGGGATGAGGGTGTGTTTCTGAGGCATGGATTTGTGTTCCTTCTGCCAGGAATCACAAGGGCTTTATCAACTTGGAACAACTTTACATTAATTCTTGGCTTGAAGTTTTATAGATTCCGGGGTAATATTAAATGAAACTCTAAACTCATGTGAAGCCAAGCTGATTGTTACAGCTTCTCAGGGAAAACTGTCCCTACCCTTACAGATCCCAAGCCAAGACAATTTTGCTTGCTGTTTTCCTTCACTTGTGTTGGGTGTCTCTCCTCCCCTGCACCCAACTCTCTTTTAAATGAGGACTTTCCATTTTATGGGTCTTCGTGTGGAAATTACAGTTCTAACTAATCAAGTAGCACAGGCTCAAGGTCTTAGTCCTCATTCTTGCTCATCTGTTAAAACTAAAGCCTCTTGTTAACCCAGAGCATCTCTACCATCTTATTTCTCCGATTTCTAGCTATCAGGTTGTTTTACTTAGGTGATTTGATTGAGTCCAGACATACTCTTAAAAGGCTGTTTGTAAAATTCTCTCCGTGTGGTCCTTCCGTCCCTCCGTCCCTCCGTCCCTCCGTCCCTCCGTCCCTCCGTCCCTCCGTCCCTCCGTCCCTCCGTCACCTAGTCTACCATAGAGGTCCTTAATCTTTTCTAAGTCAGAAGTGCTTGCATATTTTGACATAATTAAGTCACATAAAGAAGTGGCAATGAGGACTTCGTTATAAGGGAAATGTTGGAGGGAATAAAATAAGTTGGAATGTGGAGAAATCAAAGGTAAGTGAGAATAATTTTAAGAAGGACCAACAGGTTAAATATTACATTGACTCTAAGAACACTAACAATAGCATGACTCAAATAAGAGTGCATTAGCAAAGCAACCTCCTAAATATTTGCTCCTACTGGAAGAAGTCATTTGCAAAGTTACTTGGACATCTTTCTTTCCTCTGCTTTATATTCCAGCACATCATTTTATCCTCTTGTTGGTGATCAGTTTCCTACACACTTCTTGCCTTCCATACCTTCAGTATATTTTACACAACATAGCAGTCTGGCTACCTTTTCCTGACTATTCTTTCTAAAATCACCTGTGACTACCCAGTTCCCAAATTAAATGTGCATTTCACTTTGTTGAATAATGAAGAATTTGCCTTTGTCCCAGGTTCCTAGGAGGAAGACACTGAATCTTGGGGATTTTTGAAGTAACAGGAAGGTCTCTGTTATTTATTAGCTTTGAGGATCATACCTGAGTTTATGCTAATGAAATGACATGATTTAGGAAGTGGGCTGCTCACCAGAAAGATGCATAATGTAATTAGTGAACCAGTTCAGCCTTTTCAGTCAGGAAGGGGACTTTATATAAAGATTGAGTTCAACCAGATGGCCAGTGATTGAATCAGTCATGCCTCTAGAGTGAAACCTCGAACTCTGGACCCTGGTCCAGGAGAGCTGTCCGGTTATTGAACACAGTGCCTTGCTAGAAGACTGATGCACCTGATTACATGGAGACAGGGCATGGAAGGTTTTGGATTCCCCCAGACCTTGCCCCTTTGTGTCTTCATTTTGCAGTTATATCTTTTGTAATTAAAACTGTAATTATAAATTTATCATTTTCCTGAGTTTGGTGTGTTGGTCTAGGCAGGGGGTTCCAATATTTTGGCTTCCTTGAGCCACACTGAAAGAAGAATTGTCTTGGGCCACAAATAAAATACACTCACAATGATGTTAGCTGATGAGATGTTTGCAATATTTTTAAGCTTAACGTGTTTTAAGAAAGCTAACAAACTTTTGTTGGATTGTATTCAAAGCAATCCTGGGCCACATGCAGCCTGCAGGCCATTGGTTGGACAAGCTTGCTTTTGGGAATTACCAAACCTGAGTAGAATTCTAGGAACCTCATGGATTTTGTAGCAAGTTGATCAGAAGTGTGGGTGGCTCATCTGTGGGTGGTGTCTGAAGAGCAGGCAGTTTTTTTGTTTTTTGAGATTATACTCTTTAACTTGTAGAGTTTGTGCTAACCCTAGGTGGTTATGATCAGAATCAAATGGTATTATACTATACCAGTTGGGGTTGAAACAATACAGTCCTTGTTAAATTTGAACTGGTAAACCAGCATTTCCTTTTTGGAATTCTTGTCCTACCTTGGCTTCTGCGACTATTTTCTGTAACTCTTGTTACCCTTACTTTTTTTGACCACCTCTTTTCAAAAGCCTCTTCATATCCTCTATGTGGTTCCTTTAACTTCTGTTATCACTAAACTATCTCTGAGAAACCTAAATCACACTCACGCTTTATTATCTTTAACACATAGAGTAAAACTCACTGTTTTGGTTGTATTGTATATTAGTTTTTACACAGGCAGATTCTTGTTAACCAATACCACAGGTAGGATGTGGAGTGATTCTAGCTCTCTGGAGAATTCCCTTCTGCATGACTTTGCATTCAGACCTACCACCCACTCCTGACCCCTGGCAACCAATGATGTGTTTTCTTTTCAAAAATTCTATATAAATCATACAGCATGTAACTTCTTGACACTGTTCTTTCACTTGGCATAATGTATTTGCATGCTTGCGTTTTCACTCCCACTGATGTAGAGGTATCTCTCAGCTGTCTTATGCCTAGACCTTTCTCCTGAATTCCAGACCTTATATATTCAGCTTCCTACTGAACAGAACAACATTAATTGTTCTTTTTGGTGCCTGTGGTACAGGTATATGTCTGAATCCATTAATCCTCTAATCTCCTGCCTTAAATTTTATTGGGAAATTGATCTTTTCTTTCTTTTTTTTTTAAATGAAAGACTAACATTGAAATTGAGTTGATGAGATTTCTGTAATCTACAACTTGCTACAAATCTAGGAGGTTCCTAGAATTCTACTTAGGTTTGATAGTTCCAAAAAGCAAGCTTGTCCAACTAATGATGAAATTGAAGATGAGAGTGAGGAAAACAAAATTAGTTTGGAAGCTATAGTAATGATACTGATCAGAGATGATGAAGGCATTGAGATAGAGAGGAAGACTGTTAAAAACATTCAGCTAACTGGATTGTGTGGACCTGACTGGATAGTACGTGAGCCCTGAGGTAAGAAGGCAAATGCATTTTGTGTACCTCTGCTGTTGTTCCTTCCTTGTCTTTGATAGTAGACGTAGCATCTCTTCTCCTGAATCCCTGTGCTGCTACCCTCCCCCACCTCCCCATATGCCTCAAAGGCTCTGAGATGACAGCTTGGGCACTGACTGACTTGCTTGCCATGGCTTTGCATAATGACCCATGAAAATTGTGTTTATTAAGTTTTAACTGCCTGAGACTCTGTAAGCACTGGTTCATGGTATAGCTTACTGCATAGCAACAAAAAACAAGCCTCTCTTCCTATACTGGGTCACTTTTCTAATATTTAAAGAAACAGGGAAATTGGCATCTTGGAGTTGGGTCCCAACCTTAGTTGTCTTTTCTTTTGTTTGTTTTTTATTTTTAATATAAATATGGCACAGCGTTTCTCAACCTTGGTGCAGTTGACATTTGGTAAGATCAGCTTTGTAATGGGGGGACTGTCGTGTTGACTGTAGGATGGTAAGCAGGATCCTTTTGTTTTGTTTTGGTTTGTTTGTTTGTTTGTTTGTTTTGAGATGGAAGTTCACTCTTGTGGCCCAGGCTGGAGTGCAGTGGCGTCATTTTGGCTTACCATAACCTCTGTCTCCCAGGTTCAAGTAATTCTCCTGCCTCAGCTTACTGAGTAGCTGGGACTACAGGCATTTGCTACCACATTTGGCTAATTTTGTATTTTTAGTAGAGGTGGGGTTTCTCCATGTTGGTCAGGCTGGTCTTGACTCCCGACCTCAGGTGATCTGCCTGCCTTGGCCTCCTAAAGTGCTGTACTACAGGTGTGCACCACCGCACCTGGCCAGGATCCTTGTTTGTACTCCCACCAACTCCCCAGTTGAGAACTACTGTGGCAGGATAATAGTCTTGCCTATTAAAAGAGACCATAATTGGCCATAATATTATATATATTGATTTGTCATCATTCCTTTTTTTAATAGTGTAGAAATTTGTCTTTATAATTTAATGAGCAGTTGGGTACAATGTAAGCTTAAAAATGGCTCTGGATATTTTATTTCTTGAACAGATTAAAAAGAGCTTCGGTAGTGGTAGAATGTTACAAAAGTCTTAAAACCAAAGGTTTATATAGACATCATTTCTTATGTAGGAAGACACACATTCCTTTTTTTTTTTTCCTCGAGACAGAGTCTCTATGTCACCGAGGCTGGAGTGCCTTGGCATGATCTCGGCTCACTGCAACTTAGGCCTCCTGGGTTCAGCAGCTTCTCCTGCATCAGTCTCCTGAGTAGCTGGGATTACAGGTATGTGCCACCATGCCTGGCTAATTTTTGTATTTTTAGTAGAGACGGTTTCACCATGTTGGCCAGGCTGGTCTCGTACTCCTGACCTCAGATGATCTACCCACTTTGGCCTCCCAAAGTGCTGAAATTATAGATATGAGCCACCGCTCCTGATCACATTGCTTTATTAAATATTTTAAAGTAATTTTAAAGTACTTGAGTTGTCTTTATTTTAGTCAGAAAGTAATTGATTCATCTTTATTATATTTATATGATTAGAAACTGATGATATGAGTATATGTCTGTAATTCTTGGATTCTGCAACATGACTATACTGATAACATTTTGAAAATTCTTTAAGTTAATATGTGTACATCAGAAAGAAGATACTTTTCTACTACCTACTTCTATAACTTGTCACATATTTTGGGCACATTTCAAAATAGAGATGAAAAATCACTTAGCAGATTTTTAAAAAAGTTTTTTCTCTGCAGTTTTTGGGGAACAGGTGGCGTTTGGTTACATGAGTACATTGTATAGTGGTGATTTGTAGGATTTTGGTCCACTGGTCACCTGAACAGCATACACTGAACCCAAATTGTAGTCTTCTATCCCTCACCCATCTCTCACCCTCTTTCTCGAGTCCCCAGAGTCCATTGTATCATTCTTGTGCCTTTGCATCCTCAAAGCTTAGCTCCCACTTATGAGTGAGAATATACGATGTCTGGTTTTCCATTCCTGAGTTACTGCACTTAGTATAGTCTCTAGTTCCATCCAGGTTGCTGTGAATGCAATTAATTTGTTCCTTTTTATGGCTGAGTAGTATTCCATTATATATGTGTATGTGTGTGTGTGTGTGTGTGTGTGTGTGTGTGTGTGTGTGTGTATACATATTCCATTACACATACATATTCCATTATACATACATATCCCATTACACATACATATCCTATTACCTATGTATATATCACATTTTTCTTTATCCACTCAATGATGGGTAGGCATTTGGGCTGGTTCCATATTTTTTCAATTGCAGACTGTGCTGCTGTTTACATGGTGTGCAAGTATCTTTTTCATACAATGACTTGTTTTCCTCAGGGTAGATACCCAGTAGTAGGATTGCTGGATCGAATGGTACTTCTGCTTTTAGTTCTTGAAGGAATCTCCACACCACACTGTTTTCCATAGTGGTTTTACTAGTTTACATTCCCACCAGCAGTGTAGAAGGGCTCCCTTTTCACCACAACCACACCAAGATTTGTTTTTTGATTTTTTCATTATGGCCATCCTTGCAGGAGTAAGGTAGTATCACATTGTGGTTTTGATTTGCATTTTCCTGATCACTTGGTAGATTTTTAAACCTGTATTTGGAAATGTGATATTAAGTAGGATTGACCATGGCTAATAATCACTTGTACTTGTTGATTGTGATCAGTATACTGCAGGTCAGCATTTATTCCTGTGTTGGGGTAAGATAATGGTTTTTACTGGCTTCTGCATGGGGATAAGATGTTTTTTTCCTGCCTTATTGGATTCCATAGTATTGCCTACTACAGGAAATCCAGATTGATTTTGACAAAGGTTAAATTGCCTGGAGCAAGGACTGACCTGTTCTGTGGACTGCTATGGGAATGAGGTGAAACTTGATCTATTTTTGATGCTGGAGAAGCTACTATGTGAAAAACTTTTGCTTTGCTTTAATTATTTCAAATTTTCTACTCCTGTGTTTCTGTTGTATTAATTTCTTTCAAAAGAAGTTGGGGAAAGGGTAGGTCAAAGACAAATGAGTATATATATGTTGTAACATAAAATAAGGTTTCACATCCTAGTATATTCCCAATCATTTTATAATTAGGGTAAATGGTACTATTCAAATTTTAGAAATTTATAGGTAGCACGTAAAATAAAGGCCTCTTTTTTTTTTTTTTTTTTGCTGCATGTTCACTTTTAGTGATGTGCTACAGTAAGATGAATAAAGATTTTTTCTAAGATACTTCTGTTTCTATATTGGGTAAATTGTGTCAGTTCAATTTGTCAGAAAGAGATTGGAAGTATTCTATGATTAAAAATGTGGAATATTCAATCTTACAATTCCCAATGATTAGCTTTGGAGATGCCATCCTGTGAACACTGATTAAGCCTTTCAATAAAGACAACTCACCTAAATAAAATCATAATTATATGCTTGAAGAATTTCTGTCGTACATTGTCATAATTAGCTAGAATGCAGATGCCTGAGGAGGAATGCATGTTAAAGCCTGTTGTATGGATGTATCATAGTATTATACATAAAACAAACAGTAGAGGTGGGATTTATTTCACATTTTATGATTTGTATCAATGATTTTCATGCAGTGACATGTAGAAATACAGTGATAGATTACCTTGAGAGACAAGTAATCACTGTGGTTGGTGCTGAGCTGTTAAGCTTCCACTCAGGGCTTATTACTAATACTTGAGGAGACATTTGTACTTGATAACTTGGGAATGATGTCTCCTACGACAAGCTTCCCAGGTAGCTGTGCCTTGCAGGCCAATAACCAGCTTGTTTATACTTGTCATCATTTTGATACTTTGAATTTCAGAAAATATCACAAAATCGAGGATTCATGTTTGTGAGCAGAGATCTCTTACTATGAAAACATCTGTGGAATATATGCTTTTTGGCATTAGCGTCTTTTGTATCTATTTATAGCAGGTGGCAAGGTGAGTGATGGAATCAGTCAAAAAATTATTTTCACTTGTAATCTCTTTTCATGGGTCTTTAGTTTAAGGTGCCTGAAGCTTTTTGTCACTTAGTGCTTTGAATTCTTTTCTTGTGGTACTACTTTCCCATCTAATATTCTGGCTTTCATAGACAACAAGCTAGTGATTAGTGAAATTTACCAATTCTGCAATAATTTTATCTGAAATATGGATGGTTTCTGCTCTTGAAGCTAGTTTTTGGTAATCAAGATGGGAACCCATGAATACACATTGAGAATTTAAAAAAAAACTATTGAGGAACTTTTAATACCTCTGTGTCTGCTACTGGTATAATTAGAACATCACCAGTCACATTGCAACTGTCTCCTTTCTAGTCTTATGCCCCTAATGAATAAACATTACCCAAATTTTGTTTTTCTTGTTTTCTTGTTTTTCTCTATAGGTGTGTAACATCTTCTCCTAAGGAATATTTTGGCTATGTTTATGATTTTTAACCATGATTTGCATATATTTTGACAGCATACTTATTTTGCACAGTATGTTTTAGGAAATCTATTCATGTAAGTCTACTCAGCTATAGTTTGTTCATAATCAGTACTGTATATACCATAATTTTACAGATGATGGAAATTTGTTTTCTAATTTTTTGCTGATATAAATGTTACTAGTATGGACCTTATCAAGTATCTCGTGCCCATGTGCAAGGATTTCTCTACAGTTCTAACATATGTAGGTTATCAGCTTTAATAGATGATGCCAAATTGTTTTCCAAAGATTTATTGAATTATACTCATCAATAATGTATAATGAATTTGAGTTGCCCTAATCCTCACCAATGCTTGATAGAGTTAGACTTTCTTCCAATCTATTTACTGAAAAAGGCTTTCTCTTTATGGTTTAAGTTGAGCATTTTGTTAACAGATTGGGCATCTTTTTATATTTATGGGCTTTAAATATTCTCATTGAAATGCCCATGGAAGAATTTACCCTGTTTTTAATATTTAAAATTCTGACTTGTTTTGACTTGTAGGATTTAGATATTCTGGATGCTAAAAGTTTGGCCAATGTATAGTATGTTTTACAACTATGTTCTGCCATCTGGAATAATTTTTTTAAAAATCACAATGTGTTGTGATAAATAAGCACTTTTAATACACTTAAATCACTAATGTCTTGCACTGCCACTTCTGTCATATATTAAGTTTCTATATATGCGTGAGTCTGGACACTCTCATGTGCTGTTGGTCTATTTTTGTACCCTGTCTTAGTCACTATTGAGATAACTCTTTAATAACTTTTCATACTACTAGATCAAGTCCCTTTTCCTACTATCCTTTTTTTTTTTGAGACATTTGGCTCTGTCACCCAGCCTGGAGTGCAGGGGCATGTTCTCAGCTCACTGCAACCTCTGCCTCCTGGGTGCAAGAGATTCTCCAGCCTCAGCTTCCCGAGTAGCTGTGACTACAGGCATGCACCACCATGTCTGTCTAATTTTTTTGTATTTTTAGTGGAGATAGAGTTTCACTGTATTAGCCAGGATGGTCTCAATCTCCTGACCTCGTGATCCACCCACCTTGTCCTCCCAAAGAGCTGGGTTTACAGGTGTGAGCCACCACACTCGGCCCCTTTCCCTGCTATTCTTAAATGTACTTCTTAAACCACCACCATTTAATTTTCTTATGACATTAATATTGCTGTGTATGTATACATTATAAACTATTAGATAATTTTTTAATTTTCCTAAGAATTAGTTTGTTCAATCACTTATCCACTCAGTACTTAACTATCCAGCAAGCATTTGAGAACGATTTCAGGAAGTTAGAAGCTCCCACCTTGCTCTGGAACTCAGGGCTTACCACCCCCAATATTTTGCATTACTGTATCTTACAGTTGTTGCCTTGCAAATCTGTCATGTTCAAGATACTTTGAAATCCTTGACAACAGCAGTTCTGTCTTGTTGAAATCCTTAAAACAGGATTCTTTCTTTACAAATAGTACGAAAAAAGTGCTCAAGAAATGTTTAGTGCAAGAATACTTTTTAGAGAAAAGGTGAAGTAATTAAAAGATTCTTACTTGGTGTATCCAGTTGGAAAGAATATTGTGAGCCTATCTGCTTTTCACTGTTGGGTAAGGGAGGGGGCTTCGGTGTATGAGAGGTTAAGTTTTATTTAAACTATGTAATTCTTTAAAGTCATAAAGCTGAGCGAATATAATATTGAGAAACTATTAGGAAGTATTTATAACAGGAATTGAAGTTAAAATATCAAAAGCAATTTATTAATGGCTTATGTTCATCAAGTAATTGCGATGAAGGAAACAAGTTCAAAGTGTATTTGTAGCCCATAGCTTCTAATAACTGGTCTCTGGAAGGAACACACCTATCCTCTCCCTCCCACCGAAACTAAACCCTTTCAGAGCAAGGATTGCATTTTGTATATTCCTTATTATGTGAAGGATAGTGCTTAGAGTATAGTTGTCTACTTCTTTTAGATAATATAAATCTATCGTATGAACTAGATAGCTATGTGAAGGTAGGACAAAAACATGAAGAATCTAAGACTACTGTTTGCCCATGTGCTCTACTGAGATATATGTTTTCGGCATGGATGATGATATATTGTGGATTTTTTTCTGGATGATTTCACAATATTCTGCCATTTTGGTTTGGGAAACCACATAACTATTAACATGTAGGGGTACGATGGCTATTGAGAGGACTTAGTGTGAATTGTTGGGTTGGAAGCTTTGACATGTATAATATAAAATATTATAGTAGTAAATCTGGAGGGACCTGCAATAAAATACATGGTTAAAATTTTTCATTTCACAGAAAGCGTTATAAATTAAGCAGAGATAAAACTGTTCCAAGTAACACAGCTATTAAGTGGTATGAATGAGACTTGCATTATTGTTCTTAGACCGCAAATACAGGCGGCTTCTATGAAAGCAAGATAGGTGTCTTACTGAGGGCACTGGCTTTGGTTTAGCCTCATCTTGAAAATTCTTCAGATGCTGCTTCTGTGTAAAAGATCTTGAAGACATTCGTGTATTACCAAGTGACAGTTTATACTTCTTTGTGTGACCTGATCGGTATCTCTAAGGCCTATAACACTGATTCACTAATATAACCCATATTTACTGAGTGCATGCTATGTGTCTGGTACTTTTTTAGGTGCTGGAGAGACAGCAGTCAGGGAGTGAACATTGTAGGGCAGTGCTGTCCGATGAAACATTCTGCAGTGATGGAAATAGTCTCATTCCACTGTCTAGTACCTAAGCTACTAGTCACATGTGGCTTTTGAGTGCTTGTAGTGGAAATGAGGAATTGAGTTTTTTTTTAACATTATTTAAGTTGAATTAAATGGAAGGAACTTGACTAGTTCTTAGAGATGGAAAGCTCTTCGAAGGCTTTGAACAGAATAGAGCTGTGATTTAACTCATCTTGAATACGTTTGTTCTATTGCTTTGTGAAGAATAGGCTGTTGAAGGACAAGAGCGGCAAGTCTAATTGGGAGACTAGTGGGGTAGTCTGAGAGGGAGAATGGGTGGCTTTGACTCAGATAGTGGAGACAGAAAAGTGGACAGATTTGGAATATTCCGAAGCTTATGGGGACTTGATTACTGATGGACTGAATTTTGAGAGTGGGAGAGAAATCAAGGACAGCATTTAAGATTTTGGACAAGATTAACTAGAAGAATAGAGTTAATGTTTGTGTAGATGGTTGTCTGTAGGAGCAGGTTTGGAGGATGTGGAGTGGGTAAAACCAAAAATTTGAGTTCAGTTTATTAGAGTTCAGTTTGTTGAGCTGAGTGAAAATATTAAGCATTTGGAAGTGCGAATTCATAATTCAAGAGAATTCTGGGCTGAATGTAGGGGTTTGGAAGTTCTTACATAGATGGTGTTTAAAGTCATGGGACTTCAATGCGGACATTCATAGAATGAGTGTAGATAACGTTAAATAAAATTTATAGGAGGCTATTGACTTAGAGTAGGCTCCTGAAATAACTCTAACGGGGCAAACCAATATGGAGTTTAACTGCAGTAGCTGAGCATTAGTTAATAGCAGGAGGACTATAACCAATTAAGCTGTAACGTATTAAGTCATCTCTACAAAGCATTTCCATTTCCTGTAAATGCCATCAGATTATATTATTGGAGTTCTCCAAACCTGCTCTGGTTTGAATGGCTGTGAGATTCACAGTCATTCTTGTTTTGCTGGTTTTGTTTCCTCAAACTTGATTAAAATGCAAATTTGTCGAACTTTTTCCCATTTAACAATAGAAAAGTCTGAGGATGCAGCTCTGGAACACTTTACCATTTACAGTCTGAGAAAGTAAGGACTTAGGAGTTAGTGTGGGAAGTTGAGAGGGTGTCATTGAGAATGGTTTCTGAAAACTAATTGAACAAACACTCAAGAAGACTAAGAACCATTAATTGGATTTGGTGATGGGGAGGCCATTGGTGACCTTGGTTAAATGTATTTTTGTGGTGGGGTGAAGATGAAAGCTTGATTGAAATAGATTCCAGAAAGCATAGGAAGATAGAAATTGGAGATGTGCTGTTACATAGATAATTCAGAGTTGGGTTTATAGTTGTGTGAAGAAACTTGTTATCAGCTAGAAGAAGATACATATCAAAAGAACTGATTCGATGGCAGAAGTCATGGCATGCTTATATATTAATGAGCATAATTAAATGAAAGACTGGAAATGGAGGAGGCAGGACAGAAAGAAGACTAAATGTAGATAAGTATTTGAGAGGGAATGGGTAAAAGTAGATAAGTAGAGATGTTGGACAATTAGAAGCCAGGAATTTTTTTTTGGAGCTTTTGTAGTTCTGAAATTCTTTGTTAAATTTGCTCTTAAATGTTCTTCTCAATGCTTTTGTGAGTGAATTTTTTAAATTTCAGTTTTGGGTTTTTGTATTTCTATATACTAGCAATGAACTGATATATATAGCTTGTTCTCTGTATCTTTGCTGACAACTGGCTTATTTTAATAGCTCTTCAGTGAATTCATTAGTGTCTTTTACATATAGGATCAGGCTATCTGCAAACAGAGATAGCTCTACTTCTTTTGGAATAGCTTATTATATTTTCTTGCTTAATTATCCTGGCTAGGACTCCCATTAAAATGCTTACTGGAAATGGCAACAGTGGATTTCCTTGCTCACTCTTGATCACAAAAGGAAAACACTCTGTATTTTACCCCAGTAAGCATGATCTTAACTATGGATTTTTTATAGGCAATCCTTTTCAGGTTGAGCAAGATCTCTTCTGTTTCTTATTTTTGTGCTTTTCTCACAAAGGGGTGTTGGATTTTGTAAGATGAGTTTTATGCACCTACTGACATGTTCATATGTTTGTCCTTTATTAACATGGTGTATTACATTGACTATTTTTTTTTTTTTTTTTGACATGTTGAACCAATCTGGTCCTGGGATAAATACCGCTTGGTCATGGTGTACAATGCTTTTTTATATGTTGCTGAATTGGGTTTGTAAGTGTCTTGTTGAGAATTTTTGCATCTGTTTTTGCATTGTTTACAAACCAATATCCCTAATTAGTTTTCCTTTCTTGGACTGTCTTTGTTTTTGGTATTAGGATAATACTGGTCTTACAGAATGAGTTGGGAAGCATTCTCTATTTTTTGGAAAAGTTTTTGAGGAATTAGTATTAGCTATTCTTTAAAATTTTTGGCATAGTTAACCAGTGGAGCCTTCTGAATCTTGGCTTTTCTTTGTGAAAAGTTTCTAAATTACTAATTCAATTTCCTTTTTGTAGGTCTATTCAGACTTTCTATTAAGTTAATTTTTGTCAGTTGTCCTTCTAGGAAGTTGTTCACTTTATCACTTTACTAATTTGTTGGAATATAGTTTGTACTTTTATATTTCTTTCTATTTCTCTGAGTTGATAGAAATGTCACTACTTTCTGATTTTACTAATTCGCTTTTTTTTGGTCAAAGGTTGTGAACTGTTTTCATTGGTTTGAGAAGAGTCTCACTCTGTCGTTCAGGCTGGAGTGCAGTGGTGCAATCTCAGCTCACTACATCCTCCGTCTCTTGGGTTCAAGTGACTCTCCTGCCTCAGCCTCCCGATTAACTGGGATTATGGGTACACACTATCATGCCTGGCTAATTTTTTGTATTTTTAGTAGAAACAGGGTTTCTCACCATGTTGGCTAGGCCCAAACTTCTGACCTGAAGTGTTCCACCTGCCTTGGCCTCCCAAAGTGCTGCAATGATAGGTGTGACCCACTGCACCCAACCTCACCTGTTGTTTTATAAAAGAACCACATTTTGCTGTTTTTTTTTTTTCCTCTAATTTATTTTTTTTACTCTTTGTTTTAATTTTAGTTCTGTTTTTTCCCCTAATATCTCAAGGTGAAAAACTACATTTGTCTAGAATGTCTTTTTATATAGGCATTTAGAGTTACATATTTTCCTCAACTCAAAGGAATGCTTTAGCTGTACTCCATACATTTTCATATTGTATCTGTTTTCACTTGAAAGTATTTTCAAGTTTGCTAGTGGTTTGACTTTTTTTTTTTTGATTCACTTTCTGCATACTTTAAATTCCCAACTTTGGCTGGGCATGGTTGGGAATTTAAAGGCAGGTTTCCTGAGCCCAGGAGTTTGAGACCAGCCTGGGCAACATGGTGAAACCATGTGTCTGTCAAATATTAGCTAGGTGGGGTGGCATTTGCCTGTAGTTCCAGCTACTCGGGATGCGGAGGCTAGCAGATTGCTTGAGCCCAGGAGGTTGAAGCAGTAGTTAGCTCTGATTCTGCCACTGTACTTCAGTCTGGGGAACAGAGCAAGACCCTGTCTGTCCCCACACCCTCTCAAAAGTTCTAACTTTGTATCTAATTTTATTTTATCCTAAGAGACTGTACTTGGTATGATTTTGATCCTTTAAAAACTTGATTTGTGGTCTAGTGTATGGTATGTTCTAGAGAATGTTCCATAAGCACTTGAGATAGGTATTCTGTTGTTGGGTGGTATGTTCAGTAGATGCCTGTTAGGTTTATTTGGTTTGTAGTCTTTTCAAGTCTTTTGTTTCCATCTTGATCTGCCTAGTTCTAACCACTATTGAAAGCAGAATATTGATGTTTCCAACTATTGTTGGATTGTTTATTTCTTCAGCTTTGTTAGTTTTTGCTTATATTTTGGACATCTTTTGAATTCAACCTATTTGTGTCTTTGAATCATAGTTGTCTCCTGTAGGCAGCATATGATAGATTTTAAAATAAATTGAGTTTGACAAGTGTAGACTTTTGAGTAATCCATTATTTTAGTACATAATTAGATTTGTTCACTAGTTTACGTAATACCTCTCTTATTGCCTTCTTTTGTAGTAAGTGAATATTTTATGGTAATACTTCAATTCCTTTGTTTTTTTTTTTTGAGTTTTATTTTTAGTGGTTACTCTAGGCCTACAGTATACATGCAAACATTTATTTACTTCAGAATTTACTACCTTAATTCCAATGAGATATATAAAAAGCACTCTACATGGCTTGCATATGATATCTATGTAAGAAACCCAACAATCCATTATTATATTTTTTGTAATTGAAAGTAACGGCAAAAATGGCAATTACTTTTACACCAACCTGATAATGATTACTTTATATTTGCTATCTGCAGAAGCTGAAAGGTGAGCAAGTGCGTGTATGTGTGTATGTGTGTGTATTTGAATTTTATATTTAATTTTTTTTGAGACAGCCAGGCTGGAGTGCAATGGCACAGTCTCAGCTCACTGTAACCTTTGCCTCCTAGGTTCAAGCAATTCTCCTGCCTCAGCTTTACAAGTAGCTGGGACTACAGGCATTCACCACCACAGCCTGCTAATTTTTGTATTTTTAGTAGAGTTAGGGTTTCTCCATGTTGGCCAGGTTGGTCTCAAACTCCCTACTGCAAGTGATCAACTGCCTCTGCTTCCCAAAGTGCTGGGATTACAGGTGTGAGCCACTGTATCCAGCTACAAGTATGTATTTATAGAGTTTGTTATATTAACTAGTTTGCCTGTCATTTCTAGTTAATTGCTTACTGTGGATGCCAGTTGCTGTCTGCTGTCATTTCTTTAATCCAGTACACTTTTATCCCTATCCACCTCCTTTTTGCTGTTTTGTCAGAAATACACAGTTCAATATGTTATAGATGAATCAGTTAACTATGTATCTATCATTTAATTTATACAGACGGGAATCGGGGTAATACTGGGTAGAAGAAGGCAGTTCCCTGACAAAGGCATTGTCCTCAAGCTTGGAAACCCATGGTCCTAAATGGGAACAGATTTTCCTGTTTGCACACCCAAATGTTGCTTTTTGCCACCCCCTCCCATCCTGTACCCATATAAGTCCCAAACCCCAGGCTCCATGAGCAGAAGAGTAGACAGACAGAAGAGCAGCAGAGTGGCAGAACGGTGCAGCAGAGGAAGAGAGAAGAGAAGGAGCAGCTGAATGTTAAGAGGAGTTCGGCTAGGGATGGTCAGAGAGGAGACTGACTGCTGGACAGGCAACTCCAGAGAAAGGTCATCGTCTCACTCCATACCCTTTTTAGTTCCCCATCCACCTCCACTACTAAATAAAACCCCTGCATTCAACATCCTTCAAATCTGTGTATGATCTGATTTTTCCTGAATGCTGGACAAGGACCTGGGTACGAAGAGAGCACTAAGCTGGTTAACACTTAAGCTCTCAGCAGATGGCAGAGCTAAAGAAGCACTGTAACATGCCCACTGGGGCTTTGGGAGTCACAAATACCCATCCTTAGATGCTACTGTGGGGCTGGGGCCCAAAAGCACTCGCTCCAGCTACTGTATCTGCCCATTTGGGTACTCCCCATCCTGTAAGGGGTTTGAGCATATGGCAGCTAAACAGATAAGCCATACCCCACTTGCAGGTTCTGTAAGGGGAATTCAGGAAACTCTTCAGTTTCATAATTCCTTTTAAAAACAATATTTATAGAGAAATATACATTATACTGTCTTTTATAATGAAATTATCTTTACTGGTACACTTTGTTTTTTAATGTGAATTAGAATTACTGTATTAGGTTGATTTCCTTCAGGCTGAACATTTGTTGATTTTTGTTTTTGGAAGATGAATCTGCTAGCAAAGAATTCTGTTTTTTTGTGGAATTGTTTTCATTTTGCTTTCATGTATGAAATACTGGTTTTGCTGGATATGAGATATTTTTCCTTTTAGTAGTGACTATTACCCTGCTACCTTCTAACTTAATTGTTTCTGGTAAGTCACTTGTTAATCTTACTGATGTTCTCTGGCTAATCATTTTTCTTAAGCTGCTTTCGAGATTTTTTTTCCCTGACTGTGGCTTTCATCACTTTTACTATGATGTGTCTAGATGTGGATTTCTTTCTGATTTTTCTACTTGGAGTTCATTGAGCTTCTTGAAGACTAAGTTTTTCTTTATTTTGGGGAGGCTACCAGTCATTTTCTTGAATTTTTTTTTTCCTGCTGCTTTCTCCTGTTTACTTTCGGTACTACCAATACAAAATTGTTATGTACTTAATGGGATCCTTTATTCTGAGACTCTGTTCATTTCTATTCTTCCTTTTTTCCTCTCTTCTTGCGATTGTATTACTTCTATTGATCTAAGTGTAAATTTATTGATTCCTCTCCAGTTCAAGCCTGTCTCTGCTCTTTTATAAATGTTCATTAAAGTTATAGTTTTCAACTCCAGAATTTCTGTTTTTTAAATGGCTTAACGTGAGTGATATTGTCTACCTTGCTTTACTACTTTAAGTGTAATTTCTTCTAGTTCTTTGAACATATTTATAATTTCTGATTCTGATTTGAGGTCTTTATCTGCTGAGTTTGACATATGGGTGGGGCCTTCTCATAGGCAGTTCCTGTTGCCTGCCCTTCCCCTCCCATCCTATCCCTGTAGGCGGTCACTTTCCTATTTGGATGCATGTCTTGCTTGCTTATTTATGACTTGGCTGGTCTGTTTTAGTGAAGTCTTTTTCCTTCACAGGGAACAGTTTCTGATGTTGGTTTTCAGAGGCTGGACACTTGAGTATCGTATAGTCATCTTGTAATGAAAGTGGTTTCAGCAGGGCTCTCTTTGACTGTCTTTTTCCTTGACCTTTGTTGTTGTCTGCCTTTGATAAAACAGCTGTTGAGCTTCACTCACTGTGTGCTAATTGGTTACCTTTATTTTTGATAATGGCTTGGGTATATATCCCTCCATAGTCTCAGTTAAATTCTAGCCCCTTTGCAGGGGTAGTTTTTGAGGCCAGTATTTGAGGTTTGTTCCTCATCTCAGGAGAGCTTTTGTGTTAGCTGTGTTTGCCCCTGGCTTTCACTGGTAAAGTGGCTGTCTTACAGTTTAGCTTTTTGCACTCATGTGTCTCCAGCATCCTTTTAATTATTTACCATGATGATTTTTTTTTTTTCAAAGTACACTTAGGTTTGAATTTCCAGATAAAGTGAGTTCCCTTAAGGAGAACTTCATAGCTCTCTACTCTGAAATCCTTTGTCTTCTGCTTGTGAAATATCACCACATCACTACTCTGAAACTGTGGGTGGGCACAGTGTACTCTTTTCTTGGAGTAAAATCCCTACTCTGTGATCTATGTGGGGGCAGTAGAAGACTGGTCTTGTATTTCCCCTGGCATGAAACCTGCCATATGTGTGAGCTGGAAAAACAATGATCAGGGCACTAGTATTCTCAGGCATGGGTGGGAACTATATGAAGGAGGTGGCCTCAACCATACTTGCATAGATTTTAGTCTCTTTGCCATAGTGCTGAGGGGCATAGGAAATGCTGGCAGTCTGCCTTTTTACATTGGGAACTCGGGGTGAGGGGGCCCTATCTTTTTAGCCATCCCTACTCTGAGTAGAGCATCTGTTGAGCTGCCTGGGGGATAGAAGAAGAAATGGGTCATGGCTCGAGTACCACAGAGTCTGTTCTTACAAAATTTAGTAGATTTTCTCGAATAACTGTTTCTTCATTTGTTGAATGTCCTTAGAACAATTTTCAGAGGCTTTTAATTGTTCTTAAAATACCTTTCACTCCTCTCAAAGAGGAGAGAGTCTGCAGAGCCCCTTGAATTGACATTTTGGATATCTCATGTTCTCTTAAGTATTTTTTAACTTCATGCCCTGGTATAGAATTCCAAAGATAACTATGTGTGTAAATGCAGTGGAGTCTTTTTGTTTTAAAATGGCATACATGTTTGTGTGTACATGCATTTCCTTCCTGTCTTATTTTCTAACCCCTATTGATAGGTATTGGGCTTGACCAGTTGAGTTTGCTCCTAACCTACCCTTCACCTACTAGGACACTACTTCCTCTTTGTCACCCTATCTCTGTCCTCATTTTTGCTTTTATGTTTAGGTTCCAAACTTCTACTTGAGGCACTGGACGTGGTGACACAATTTATAAACAGTCTAGTTGGTTCATATATTAGCTTTGATTTTTAGCCAATCCCTTGGGTTTTGCAAACCAATGTGTGGGATATCTATCTTGTTCAGATGTTGGTCTCAAGAAGGCACTTGTTTTATTTGTGTATTAATTTCATATGCTGCAGTTCCCATGTAGCAATTGTGTGGAAGAAAGGATGTTTTGGAGTCAACATAAGGTTTGGTTAACTGCCCACCATTGAACTGTATTGTAAAGCAGTTTCACTAAGGCAGTTGTTCTGGTAATAGCCTTCAAAACTGTATTACAATGGGACTCCATTAAAGATAAATGAAAAGATTGTCAGACATGAAATGTCTCTTCCTCTAAAGTTTAGATGCAACTATTAATGAGAGAGCTTTCATCACAGCAATTGAAGTCAGTGGGTATTGCCTGAGGAAGCATTGCATGGAGACTGTGTTTGAAGGGAACTGTTTTTTCTAATGAATTAGAGCAAGATACAAATTTATTGTTTGGGTTGTTGAGTCTCATCTAGAGGGTCTTGGATAACTTGTTTATTTCCTTTCATATCTAATATGTAAATCTCCTGAGGGTATACTAATAAATATTTGCAATCCACATCAATTATTTCATGATAGTCTTTCTCTGCTTCCTTCATCTTCAGGGAATACCCAATTGGATCTTAGCATCTTTTTTTTAGTGTTGACCTTGATGGCCTGTGATCAGAAGGATTTTGAACCTATAATGAAGACAAATTTTACCTTAATATATGAAACTGTAATACTACAAAATTCATTTCTTTTTTTACCTGAAATAACCATTTGTAAATCAATCACAGTAATTCTGATGTTTTCTTAAGGTAGCTGGTGGAAGGTATGAATAAGATCTGCTTTCAAAAGTAAGATACTGAATTCAGAATTTCACTTTAAAGTAGCTTGTAGGTGATATATATTCTTTGCCTCTTTGTTGTTTAGGCAGCAGGAGCCATTCGACCTCTTGTATCTACTGTCATTAGTCCATCTGCTGATGGTTGTTTAGACCACTCGCTAGAACGTGCAAGACACCGAGCAAGTGAAATGCCTCAGGCTTTTCTATTTGACGTGATTTATGAAGCATATCAGCAGGTAAGAATCCAGGCTTTTTGAATAAGCTGCTGTTATGTAGGGTTCTCCAAACAACCTTCACATTTAGAGAATTTCCAGAAGTCATGGGACTGAGCATATACTTATACTCAAGGCTAAGACTTACTACAGTGAAGTATTGAGGTCAGTATAGCTGGATCAGAAGAGAGAGATGCAGGCAGAATCTTAAGGAATCCATTTGCAGGCTTCCATATGCTCTCTTGCCTGCCTCTCCTGAAGAATCATGCAAAGCACACCTTCCTTCCAGCAATGAACATGCAGCAAATTGTGTGTGACATTTCTGCCCAGGTAGGCCCATTAGAGGCCCAGTGCCCAGGGCGTTGGATTGGTCATGTGGACAACCTCTGCTTGGCACATACAAAAATTCCAGATTTCCAGAAGGAATGTAGGTGTTCAGCATAAATCATGTTGTTGATACCAACGGTCTAGGCAGGCACAGTGAATTGCCCTTATCAGTTAATTCTCAGATGCCTGTCTTACAAGCCAGTCTTTGTAAGGACAACAATCTCAGACTTGTTACAGTAAGTTTTCTACCCAGCTCCTTAGACATTTTGTTAATTAAAATTTTAGTTAAAAATAACTTAAAAATCGAGTCATTTCATTAATAATGGATTGCTTCTGGTTTTTATGTTTTGGAAATACTGCTGTACTTGGAGTTTTACCATCATGTGTTTGCACATTTGAGTAAATAGTTATTGAATATCAGATATTGGACTTGTCAGAAATTTCCCAATGAGATAAGTTAGAGCAACTAATCTAGTATTTTAGTCAACTTGCTTTAGGAGTGAGGAAGAATTAGGTAAGGGGATAGAAGAATGACCATAAGGATTAGAGAGTAGTATCCTGGAAACCTAATGAAGAAAGTACTTTCTGATTGAACAACTATGTTAAATGTTTCCTAGGAGTTCTAAAAAGTGAGGACTGAGAACTGTGCATAAACATTCCCAATGTGAGATGACAAGTGTTTGACGGGAGTGGTGGATTTGAAAATCTTGTCGGAATTGATCTAAGAATAGAAAGGCTGATTTTTGGAGAAACTTTTATACATATTAAATAGAGAAATGGGATGGGGTAGCTGAAGAGTTACAGATTAAGACTGATTTTTTTTTTCAGATGGATGATATAACAGTACATTGTTACGCTAATGGGGGTGATTCAGCAATGAGAAGACAGTGGTGAAGTGAGAGTGGATGGGACATACTGCATTAGTGGTATTGAAGTTGACCTTGGTTGGGAATATGGATACCTCATCCATAGGGACAGGAGGAAAGAGGAGGTGGAGACAGATGCAGATAGACATTAGTAGATGTGATTAGAGGACTTGGAATTTGTCACTTTTGAGAAATGCATGCAGAAAATACATAATAGTGTTTACCATTTGAGAGCTGAGCAGTGCGTTAGGGTTCTCCAGAGGAACAAAACTAATAGGATGTATGAATATATGAAAGATAACTTAGGAAGAATTAGCTCATAGAGTTACAAGGTGAAGTCCCACGGTAGGCTGTCTGTAAGCTGGGGAAGAAAGAAGCTGGTAGTGGTTCAGTTTGAATCCAAAAGCCTCAAAGGTAGAGAAGCTAAGTGCAGCCTTCAGTCTGTGGCTGAAGGCCCAAGAGCCCCCAGCAAACCTCTGGTGTAAATCCAAGTCTGATGTCTAAGGGCAGAAGGAATAGTAGTAAGCATCCAGCATAGGAGAAAAATGATAGCCAGAAGACTCAGCAGGCCAGCTTATCCCACCTTCTTCTGTCTGCTTTGTTCTAGCTGTTCTGCCAACCAATGGAATGGTTCCGCCCACCTTCAGGGTGGGTTTTCGTCTCCCAGTCCACTGACTGAAATGTCTCTCCTGGCAACACCCTCACAGACACACTGAGAAACAGTACCAGTTATCTAGGCATCCTTTAATCAAGTTAATACCTAATATTAACCATCACAGGCACATATCTGGCATCTGTAACCAAAGTGTGATATGAAGTTGAGTCAGAAGAAACCCATTGCAAGCGGATCCATGGCCATTGTAGAATGTGGCAAAATAAAAGGAGGTGTGCAGTTTCAGGTTATAGATAATTCTTCCTCTTCAATGGCGTTGGAAGGTCACAGAGGTATAATTGCCTTTCTGTATGCTGACCAGATGGATTGCTTCTTCTCCCTGTTTTTTCTGGCTTATCTCATTTGCCCTCTTATATATGCTCTAGCCATGCTAACTTTGTTTTAGTTCTTTAAATACGGATTCCCACTATCTGGAACTTTACTTCCTATCTTGCTACTTATTATTTAGTTATCCTATAATTATTATTTATTCAAGGAATTTTTTCTGTCTGGCCACACCAGGTTAGGCTGACCCATTCTGTGTTCTTTTAGTGCCTGTTTTTTTTTTTTCTCTCCCCAGCATCAGACTTACAATTGAATAATTACTTGAAGTCATTTGTGAAATGTCAAAATCCTCTGCTAGGCTTGTGAGAGCCCTGTGAAGGCAGTGATGGTATCTGTCTTGTTCGTAGCAATCTGCATGGTATATTACTAATACAAAGTATATGTTTATTCAAAGGAATGATTATAAAAGGCTGTGCAAATAAATATATTGAAATGGCCCACTTGTTCTTCCTCTGCCTTGACCACTCTTTCCAGGTCTCAAACTGTTTATTTCCACTCTTCTTTTTGTTGTTGTTGAGGTGGAGCTTTGTGCTTGTTGCCCAGGCTGGAGTGCAATGGCAACACAGTCTTGGCTCACTGCAACCTCTGCCTCCTGGGTACAAGCGATTCTCCTGCCTCAGCCTCCCATGTAGCTGGAATTACAGGCACCTGCCACCAAGCCAAGCTAATTTTTTGTATTTTTAGTAGAGATGGGGTTTCACCAGGTTGGCCAGGCTGTTCTCGATCTGCAGACCTCAGGTGATATGCCCACCTCGGCCTCCCAAAGTGCTGGGATTACAGGTGTAAGCCACTATGCCAAGCCTATTTCCACTCTTTATTGAGGTTTGTAGCAAACATCACTTCCTCAAAGAAGTCTTAACTGATAATCTTATATAAAGTAGCAGCATCTATCATGTATCCCTTTTTCTGGTATAAGAATCACTATTCCTGCCCACTTTGGGTTTCCATTTGGTTTGCATGTGACATCTTCACCTCTTTACCTGAAGTTTATGTGAAAGTCCTTATGTGTTAGGTGAGTCTTTGAAGACAGCAGATACTTGGTTGATGGTTTTATCCATTCTGCCATTTTGAATCTTTTAATGGAGCATTTAGGCTGTTGACATTCAGTGTTACTACTAATATGTGAGATACTGTTCTACTCATCGTGTTAGCTCTTACCTAGGTACTTTTCTTTCATTGCGTTATTGTTTTACAGACCCTGTGAGGTTTATGTGGAGGAGGTTCTATTTTGATATATATCAACCTTTTGTTTCAAGATTTAGAACTCATTTTAGCATTTCTTTTGCTGGTTTGGTAGTGAGAAACTCTCTAAGCATTTATTTGTCTCTCCATTTATGAAGCTTAGTTTGGCTGGATAGAAAATTCTTGGCTGACAATTCTTTTCTTTCAGGAGGCTAAAGATAGGACCTCAAGCCCTTCTGACATTTAAGGTTTCTACTGAGAAATCTGCTGTTAGTCTGATAGGTTTTCCTTTGTAGGTTACTTGATGCTTTTCTCTGATAAGCTTTCAACATTCTTTCATTCGTTTTGACATTAGATAGCCTGATGACTGTGTGTCTTGGTGATGGTCTTTTTGCAATGAATTTCACAAAAGTTCTTCGAGCTTCTTGTATTTGGATATCTAGATTTCTAGCAAGGTCAGGGAAGTTTTCCTCAATGATTTCCTCAAATAAGTTTTCCAAACTTTTAGACTTCACTTCTCTCTTAGGCGCACCAATTATTCTTAGGTTGGGCCGTTTTACATAATCCTCTATTTTTTGGAGACTTAAAAAAGTTTTTTTTTTCTTTTGTCTGATTGGGTTAATTCAAAAGCTTTGTCTTCAAGCTCTAAAATTCTTTATTCTTCTTGTTCTAGTCTATTGTTGAAACTTGCCACTGCTTTTATTTCCCTAGGTGTATCTTTCATTTCTAGAAGTTCTGATTGTTTTTTCTTTATGATATCTATTTCTCTGGAAATTTTTTCATTTAGATCATGGATTTAAAAAAAGTGCTTTAGGTTGTTTTCACCTTTCTCTGGTGTCTACTTAAATAGTTTAATAATAAACCTTCTGAATTCTTGATCTGGTATTTCGGAGAGCTCATCTTGGTTTGTGTCCATTGCCTGGGATCTAGTGCGATCTTTTATAGGTTGTTATAGAACTCTGTTTTGTTATACAACCAGAAAAATTGTTGTTGAATTTTTTTTTGATTGGACTGTGTTTTTTTAATTAATTTTTTCCCCCTTTCAAGGATCTGATTTTGATGTTTATTATAGCCTAATTTGATTTTTGGTGCTTTTACGGGAGAGGCCACCACATGAGTTCCTTAGTTACAAAGCATCTTTATACACTGGCTTTTCGAGATGCTGATTGTAGCAGTTGTGTACTTGATGTGTGGGCCAGTTCACTGTCTCCTATGGGGTTGGAATGATAGGAATCTCTTGAAGCTTATCTCCTTCTGTTGTGGTATACAGTTTAATTTTTCCTAGTATTTTATTTACTGAGTTGATTCAGGCTTCAGGCCAATAGCGAGGTATCCTTTGGTAGGTACCAGTATTAGCTAAGGCATGTGAGTAGATGTAATACTAAAAATGGTGGACAGAGGTCCTAGCCTTGATAAAGGTAGTTGGGGGAGCTCTCAGTTAGATGTACTGAAGATTTATTAGGGTGAGGGGTGCCAGGCTGTCTACCTCAGCTCCCCTGCCAGGCCAGCAGGAAAGCTATCTACCTCTTAACCTCACTCTTTTCCCAGTGTTTTGGCTATTCATATCAAACAGTCATCTCTTTTTATATGTAGGAATGTTGATGTTCCAAATAAGGAGGAATTGTGACTCAGGCCTCTCATGCTGGTCTGAATTGTTCTAGGAAGGCTGTTGATAGTGTAACTGAGGTTTTTTTTTTTTTTTGGTGCTGGTGAGGTACAGCTTTAGGTGTTTTTAAACAGACAGGACAGAAAGCAAGTGAGAAGGGTTTAATATTTTTTACTTACCCCTCCAAAGTGTTTTCCTTACGCTGCATTTATCATGCCTCAAGTTGGGCACCAATTCTGTAACCGGATTTTTTTTTTTTTTTTTTTGGTTGCTGGTGAGGCACAGCTCCCCCAAGAGAATGCTGTGGGTTTTTGGTTTCCAGAGTCTTAAAGAATAAGTGATGGGACCACTGCAGGTGTACCGTACACTTGTAAAAGTAAATATTGGACCCGAGAAGTATTGCAGAAAGGTGATTTTATTTAGGTAGAAAAAAGAGAAGAAGAGAAACACTTCCACAAAGAGTGTGGAAGGGGCTTCCAGAGGGGAAATCCGGCCAGGTGTGTGGATATGGACTTTTATACTGGGAGGAACCCCCACCTTCTCCAAGACCCTGGGTCAATGAAAGGATTTCCTTAGACCGCTGGAGTGACTTTTAGTTTCTTCCTGTGCCCGTGAAATTTAAACATAAACCGTTAAATCTCTCAGATGGAGAGAGATGGGAGGAGGGCATGGTGCTGGGAAATTCTTGCCCTTAAAACTGTGCCCCCTCGTGGACCCAAAAAAAAAAAAAATGCATTGCCTCAATAGGTGTGTCCACACAGAATTCCTGTGGGAGAAGCCCCAGCTGTGTCTGCAGTGGTGGTGGTTGGGGGAAATGACAATGACCCCTTCTCCAATACCCTTTATGGTTACAGAGGCTGTCTGCCTGTTGGTGTAGAGTTGCAGATTTTCCCTACTGCCCACCACTGCAATGTGTCTGTGCTGTAAGAAACTTCCCATCAGTGGAAAGATCTGGGACTTGAGCCCTGTTGTTTAGATTCTTTTGTCCTGCAGGGTGTTTCCTTCATGTAGTCCTCTCTTCCTTCCCCTAGGAGTAGGACTTCCTGAGTGCTAGACTACAGTGATAATGCTCTTCTGGGTCTAGTCACCTAGTGGGGCTACCAGACTCTGAACTGGTTCTGGGGAATGTTTGCAAGGGATCCAATAGTGTGACCTGTCTTCAAGTCTCACAGCAATAGATTCACTTCTGATAGAGGAGGCAGGGGATGGACACAGACCATGTAAGATTTCTTGGTTGTAGATTGGCACAGTGTGCTGGCTTTCTTGATTGCTGCCTCTATTAGTAGTGAACTTGTTACATGGACATACTCTGGATCTCTGGTTGGGCAGGGTGTTGGAGACAGTGGTGAAAGCTGAGATCATGCAGCTGTTTTCTCCTACCTGGATTCAGTGCTATTCTACTGAGAGGTGCTTCATGGACTGTGCTGGTTGGCTACCAGCCAGGAGGTTCTGCTTGCAAGAGAGCATCAGCTGCGGTACTAGCAGTAGGATCTAAATTTGCCCTAAGTTGCCCAGGGGAAGTATTCTGGTTTCTCAGGAGATAAGTGGGGCTGTAAAGTTCCCAAAAGTTTGTCCTTTGCATTAAGCTATCAAAGTGGGTGGAGAAACACCACCAGGTAGGGGAAGGTTAGGTGGATCTGAGCTCAGACTGTCTTTGGGTGGAGCCTGCCATGTCCACTCTGGGAAACAGGTGGTTCTCCAGCCACTGTGGTAATGTTTCAGGGAGGAGTATAACTGCTTCTTCAATGCAGAAGAGTTCACAAAGGGAGTAAAAAGTAGCAGGCAGCAGTAAGCCTCACCCAGCTCTCATATAATTGGTGAGGCCAGTGTTGCTCCCTGAGTGCCCTGCTAACAGCACCAGGTTTAGATCTGGACAGCCTGCACAAAGAACTCATACCTGCCCCTGGCCATTAGTTGTCTTGCAGAGATAGCAACGATAGCTTTCAGGCCATGTCCCTCCCCATATGCCCACAAGGCTGGGCACCCAGATCCTGCACTACTATCTGTGGCACACTTCAAACGTGCCCCTGGATTCTGTTCAAGGGAGTTCATCTCCATTTGAGATTATATCACAGAATTCGGTTGGGAGTTTCTTTCACGCTGCAACCCCTCCCTGAGTTCCATGGCTGACTTCCTCAAGAGCCTCTGTGAAGTATAGTTAGGAATGGCTTCCCTTGGCTGGTGCTGGTGACTGGGAATGCCTGCAAGGCACTTCCTGCTATTGCTTCTACTTTTATACTTCATGTTACTCCCTAAATCCATCCCAGCTCTGGGTAAGGTTAAGGCCTTCTCCTGTGGTGTGGATTTTTAGATTCCCCAGTGGGGATGTATGTTTGGAGGCAGGCTTTCCCTCTCTCACATTCTGGACACTACAGAGTAGGCTGCAGCTTGTCACTTCTTTGAAAGGGTCTGTGGATTCTTCTGCTTTTTCCTGTTAAGTTCCTGTGGTGGTTCTTGGGGGGAAAATATAACATTGTGAATCTCTACCCACTATTCTGTCCTTCCATGTGGGCTAGACACATTAATACTGCCTGCTGTCTGCCATCTTGGGGGCAAAATAAAGATCGTTTTTACTTTGCTCTGCTTTAGTTTTGCTTATTAGATATCACTATCTGATGTATCTTTTTGGTGTGTGTCTTTCCTTATAAAACCATAGTCTGTGAGGGCAGGGACTTTGTCTTCTTCATTCTCATCTCTAGCACCTAGAAGAGTTCATGGCATGGATTAGGTTCTTAAATATTGCTGGACAAATTTCATGTATATATACATATATGTAGACACATATATTATATGTTAACAGTAATGCCAGTTATATAAACCGGTTTGGTGTGGGTAACATATCTACATATATTAAGTACATATACATTAATGAAGTCCCCTTAATCTTTCAGAAATTTTTCTGAAAAATTATTAGAAGTATGGACAAAGATCTGAATGTAAGATTGGTGATTTGCAGCATTTTTATAAGTGATCATTTTTACTGAGCCTTTATTTCTACAGAGCAATAACAATGACATTAGTAGAAACTTTAAAGGGTCACTAAAGGTTATTTTTGCAGAACTTGAGTGTGAAATTGTTCCTGTTAGAATGTTAGTGAGAAACTAATATATAAAGTTGTACTAATAACTATATGAAATCTACATATGTCTATTTGTAAGTGTAAGTGCACACATAAAACCAGAAAGGTTGATTGCACATGTGAACACCAAAATGCTACTACTGCCAATGTCTGAATTGATAATTTAAAAATCAAAATCTGTTGTGTTTTACTTAAAATTCATAAATTAGTATGTGTTTGCTTTCAAAGAATCGTGGGCTTTTCCATGTAACTAGGTATTTGTTCAATTTTGTTAAGATTGGAGAAGAAAAAAACTCTTATTCCTTGAGAATTTTTAATGACACATTAAGAGTTTGCTAAAGGAAAATATTTCTAAAGAAAAGAACAATAACTATTGAAGAATAACGAAAATTCAATAGTCAAAATGATGTGATCTCCAGGAACATGAAGAAAAGCCTACAGATTGGTCCAGTGGATTCTATTGAATCTTCAAATGTGAAATTCTTTTCTGTGCAGTTTGAGGAAAAAGAATAAATTATTATACAAAGAAGCTTTTTAAAATCCATTTCCTGAGAAAATTGGTGTTGTGTTCACAGATGGTATTCTGAATTTCATTGTTTAGAGATCTGGTCTTGATTCTAACTCAAGTTTTTGGGTACATAGAGAATTTTAGAAGGTAATTTAATTAGGTTTTAATGAAAATTCATGAAAGATACAGCAGGATACAACCAGTGACATAATTAGTCTCTGGGGTGTTAATTATGTACCTTTTGCTTTGATATCCTAGACTTGACTGTGAAGATAGATAATATTTAAGTGCTAATCTTGTAATAGAGATTGGGAAGCTATATTGTCTAATTGAAAACAACCTTCTCCCCTCATTTTTTAAAGATTACTGTCACTTATCTGTGGGTATCTGAATATAATAGCTATAAAAATAAAGAAATATGACAGGAATTCTTATTCATAATTCATGCCTACCTGTACCCCACATGCATTAGAATAAATAAGACTTGTATCTTGTACTGTCACCATGTTTGGGCTTTAAATGCTGAGTTAACAGCAACAAGTCAAAAAGATGAAATTTTGTAAAGTGTCTTTTCCTTCTATCCACCAAGCATTACAACTCTCAGAAGTTTTAGTTCCATTTTTAAAGTGTAATTCCCCATTTCTTCTCCTTTCCTGCCTCCCTTCCTGGTTCTTTTTGCTGAGTTGTTGGGTTGGGCCTGGATTGGATTTGGAGATAAGGAAGAGCTTCAGCGGAAACTTCATATCACATGGGGTTTTGGGGTGGGGGGCACAGTTGGCATAGGGAGCAAGGGGTACAGTAGGAAGAGATAAGAAGAGGGCAAAAGTTTTTTGTTTGTTTTTTAACAAATAGAGATTTGGATTTGAGGAAAGGAGTAAGGAATAAAAAGATCCTTGGGAGGGTGAGTGAAAGAACATATGAAGAAAAATGATTTATAAAGAGAAATGATTAGCGATTTAAAGACAAAGCTTTCTAAGTTAGAATCAGCTGACTGTTACTTTAGTGAAAGTATTTGTAAAATATCGTTTCTTAGACATGTCATTCGCAAACCACAGTAGCAAAATGGCACATTTCAGTTTTTAATGAAAACATGATCTGTATATTTATGGTATTTCATTAGAGAAAGTAAATTGATAATCTTGGTGATGGATTTGGAAAGCGTTTAATAATGCTTCAAGGTCATGCTGCTTTCTCATGATTTTTTTTTTCTCTCTCCTGCCTTTTTTTTTTTTTTCCTGTCAGTTCTGCTGGGTGGATTCATATAGTCATGTCACTTTCTTTGGTTCCATTTTGGAAAACTTGTGAAAAGTGGCACAAAAATGATCCTGTGACTTGGCTGGGGTCTTCTTTGAGTATAATATTTGTTACCTCCAGAAATTTTGTTTTTAACCATTAGCCTAAAAGCATACATTCAATTCATCTGTATGGCAGTTTATAAGTGGTTCTAGTTCTGTAAGTTTCTGTGAGTTTCTATAAGCCTAATAAGTATAGTTATATAAGGTTAGCAGTGGTTATAATTTCAGCCACATCTTCTGTAGCTTTTAATGTTTTTAATTTTCTAGTTTTTGTCAATCTGATGGTTAAATATTGATTTGGGTTTTAATTAGAGTTTCATTGCTAGTGAGGGTGCAGCTTTGTATGTTTGTTTATGTTTGTGTTACTTATTGCTGTGATCTGAATGTCTGTTTCCCCTAAAATTTATGTTGAAACCTAACCACCAAGGTGATGGTATTGAGAGGTGGCACCTTTGGGAGGTGATTAGGTCATAGGGGCTCTGCCTTTATGAATTGCATTATACCCTTGGTTACTAATACTACTAGAAGAGAGTCCTGAGGGAGCTTGTTTTCCCCTTCTGCCATGTGATGATGCAACAAGAAGATGCCATTTATCAGGAATGGGTCCTCATCAAACACCAGTTATGAAGCCTTGATCTTGGACTTTCCAGCCTCCTGAATTGTGAGCAATAGATTATTCTTATAAACTATGCAGTCTGAGGTGTTTTGTTATAGCAGCCTAAATGGGCTAAGGGACTTACTAACATTTTAATAATGCTTAATATCTTTTGTCCACTTTCTTCTGGGTGTCTCTTCTTTTTCTTGTTGATTTTGTAGGGTTTCTTATACCTCCTAGGTACTATTCTTTTCTTGGTTTTACACATTACAAATATCTTTGAATCTGTTAGTCAATATTGTCTTTAATGCATTAATACATTGCTTTGAGGCAGCCAAATCTTGAGTTTAAAGTCTTGTTTAATTTCTTTTCTGCATCATGGTTGTATTTTATTCTGTTGTTTTTCATTTCACACTTAGGCCTTAAGTTTTGTTTGGAAGTCATTTAAAAATATGCTGTGATATAGGGCACCTGCCTTTTTCATTTTTATAAAGACACTTTCCAACATCATTTATAAAAATCATTCGTTTCTTGACTAATTTGTGCCTCTATTGTGTTGCCAACTTCTTAAATATATCTGTAGATTTACTTCTGGGTTCATTATTCACTGTCTCCTGTGATAGCCCACCATATTGTTTTATTTTCTGTTAATTACTTTCAAGATTATCTGTTTGAGCTCAGGTTCCCTAGCAAATAGAGCCTTAGGCAAGGTTTAAAAACTGATGTAAGATGATGATTACAAATCTGGCCATTATTTTACAAACACAGCTGGTCAGTTCATCACATGGGGACATATCCAGATAGGCTTATCCAAAACAGTTGTATTTGTTCCCTCCAGTGGACTGTTCTAAGACTCAGAGTTCATCTGGCAGCTACTCCTGTGTTAGCGTTTCTCCCAGAGGCAGCGAACTCCTAGCTCCTTCAGTCACAGGAAGAAGGCAGATACCATCTGGCTTCTCTGTGTCATGGTTCTCTGTGTCCAGAGGAAGCTATAGGCAGAACCGGAGACTCTGGCTGGTGTCCTCAGTTAAAGGAGCATGAGGGCCCACACACAGTCACTCTAGGGAAGGGGACCTAGGAGACACATGAGGCCAAGGGAATCTGAGGCAAAGAACAAGATGTAGCTGATATACTACGTGTTGACCTTTGTAACTTTTCTATACATTTGAAATCTTAAGTTCCCTTCAATTGGAAGTTTTTATTAGAAGTCTTTAAGATTATAAATTGATCTAGGTGTGTCTCCCAGACTGTGAGTTCTTTATGTATGCTATGTATTAGCCCTTTTCAGGTATGATTTATAAATATTTATTCCCATTCCAGAGGTTGCCTTTTCACTGATAAGTCTTTTGATGTACAGAATTCTTAAATTTAGATATGATCCAATTTATTTTCTTTTGTTGTCTATGCTTTTGGTGTTATATCCAAGAAATCATTGCCCAGGTTAGTCATGAAGATTTTACACCATGCTATCTTAAAAGATTTCTATAATTCTAGCTTTAACATAAGTTTAGCTCTTTGGTCCAGTTTGAGTTAACTTTTGTATATGACATGATGTAAGAGTTCAGGTTCATTCATGTGCATATGGATATTAACATTTCTCAGCACCGTTTGTTGAAGAGTGTGTTTCTTCTCCATTAAATGGTCCTGGCACCCTGGTCAAAATCATTTGATCATACATGTGGGGGTTTATTTCTGTACTCTCTTGGTCCACAGGTCTGTCTTTATGTTACTACTACTACTACTACTACTACTACAGCGTTTGATTACTGTGGTTTCATAGTAACATTTGAAATGAGGAAGCGTAAGACCTCCAACTTTGTTCTTTTTCAAGATTGCTTTAGTTATTTGGAGTGATAAAGTACTCTTTTATGTAATTGACTCTAATCATATTTTTGTTCTTCTTTTTGTCTTATCTAGCATAGTATCCCAAATCTAATGGATGTTCAGTGAATGTTACTATGAGAATTGATGACTTTTTTAATAGTATAAAATACAGCATGCTTTTAAAACAATTCATTTTCCTCATGTACTGCAGAGTAGAAAACTGAACTTACTGTAGAATTCTTAGAGTTCAATACTACTTTCTAAAAAATACTTTTATCCTAGTTCACAGTTGTTCCTTAGGAATCATGTCTTAACAAGACATGAACATCTGTCTTTAGGTTAGACAATTTCTGAAAATGCAGGGTGGATGCAGTCCAGTTGTAAATGTCTGTAAGAATAACAGAAGACAAAAGATAGAGCAGAGGACACAGAAGCAGAGGGAAGAGTGGGGAACCAACAATAATAGAGTTGTTACTTCCTTCCCATGGCTTGTCCTGAGTTCATAGTGTTGTATTGGAAAAGTAGGATTCTGGGGTAAAAAGGGTTTAAGTCTGGGAGATTACTGGAAATCTCAAAGGCACAAAATTACTGTTTATGCCTTTCTGGTAAGAAAGTTAAAGGTGGAGAATAAAATCCTAGAAAAGAGGTGTATAACGCTTACTCTATCATAAACAGCAGGTAGCAGGTCCTCTTGGCACTGTCAAAGGATTTTTATCTTCTGAAGTCCTGTTTTTTTGTTACAGACATTGGCAAGGGAGGCTGCCTCTCCTGAGTAAATAAAAATGAACTGAGAGACTTATCTTCTCTTGATCTTTTACTGTAAGACTCTGCATCTTGAATTAAGTTTTCACTTCTGGAGGATGGTCAGGAGGGGCAAAAGTTAGAAGGAAGTTGAAGTGACACAGATGGACACTAAAGAATTAGACATAACTGATAGTTAAAACTGCTAGCTTTGTACATAGCAAGTGCTATGCACACCAGTATCCAGGCAATGCTCCGATGGTTTTCCAAGGATGACAACTATTGACTACCAAGCAATTCAGTGACGGTAGTACTTGTGATCACACTGTGAATTACTTGTGTACTAGTAATGATACCATTATTTAGGGGGAAGAAATGAAGTTTAAAATGAAAAACTTCAATTAGCTGGGTGTAGTGGTGTTCCCGGCTACTGGAGAGGGAGGCTGAGGCAGAGGGTCACTTTGAGCCCAGCAGTTCTAGGTTACATTGAGCTATGATTGCACCATTTTACTCCAGTTTGGGGGACAGAGTGAGAGCTTGTCTCAAAACAAAAACACACAGTATTTTTCTTTACATTATTTTGAAGTTGTTATTTTACTGACATTCCTTGTGGGCATTAATATCTTGAAAGAACTTAGTGTTTCCAGTTGGGAACTAAAGATGTAGTTTTGCATTATATGGACTATTTAGAAGAGTCATTTTGAATGCTTTTGGCATTAACTCAGTTTCTTAATTTTTTAGAACTATTAGCAATTTTTTTCAGAATATATTGGACAAGTGAAATTTATACTGTTGAATGCTAAGATACCTCTAGATTTGCCTCAAATAGACAATCTGAAACATGAAGTAGTGGGAGTTTCTCCTTACAGTATTCTTAAGGTTGTGTCAAGTCATTACCCAAGGTGTTTGATTCCTAGTAATGACAGAATAGGATGCCCAACCCTCTGGATACAAATTATAAACTGTGATAGATATTTTATAGATGGGATGAATGGGGGCGGCAGGATAGGTTTGACCTATTTGTATAAAGACAGTGAAGAGTGAGCAAAAGTAGGCAAAAACCAGAAGGGTTTTAGCCCATGAAAGGTAATTGTAATGGGTAAGAGCTACCTTTTACAAGTCGTACCCCTTAATAATGGCTTCCCAGCTCCAAATTCACCCTTCATTGCCTGCTGGACCTTGCAAACTATCTCTTTTGCTTAAGGCATCTTAAGCTTCATCGCCGGAGGGTGCCAAAGGGATTGTGTGGGAGGAGGGGGATTCTCTTCCTGATTCTGGCGTATTTCCATCCCTGCTGGCTCCACAGCTGCCCATGGCCATGTGTGTGGCCCTTGGTGGTGTTTACTCTCTAGCAGGTTTTCACTGCCAGTCTGGCCTGCTATTCTCTGCCTGCCAGCTTCTGCCTGTGTACACCCTCATGGAGGTTTTCCTGCTTGCCAGCCCTGGCCTGTGGCCCTGTGCCTGCCAGCCTCATTTTGCTGGTACCCCAGCAGTAGGCTTCCAGCTTGTCGGGCCAGTCTGTCATTCTGTGTTCAGCCTTGGGCTCCTTGGCCATCCAGTGGTGGGCTCCCAGTTTGCACACATTTGCGGTTTCTGACACTGGTCTTGGCCTGCCGACTATGCACCAACGTACCTCAAGCCATGAATCTTCCCTGCTGTCCAGTGTGCTGCAGATCAGAGTTGGAGAGGGTGTACTCCTTCGTTGGGTGCTCCCCCTCAGACTTTGGGGATCTCTGAGTTTTGTCTTGTTCCTTCTTAGTACTGAAACTACCGTAGTTAATGCTGAGGTGGAGAGGAAATGGAATTTGGAGTTCAAATCCTGCTATGTTAATGGGAGTTTGACAGATATCTTTGGCTTTTCATTGATATCCCAGAGAACCACATTTTAGGAGTAAAAACCACTTCGCAGGACATTCTCAACATCCTTCAGAGAAAGTTAACAGAATTTCTAAATGTAAAACATCATTTACTGTGTTTAGTACGTAGTTAAAACTTACTAAATGTTGTGACTCATGTTAAGCAAAGAAATCAATATAAAAGGACCCAGATTTTGGAAATGGCAGTGTAGTTTAAAATAACTATCATAAATCTACAAGAAAAGGTTGATACAATGTATAAGAGATGAGGAAATTTAAGACATGTGGAAAGAGTAAAAAATAGCAATCCCAGAACTGAAAAATATCTTGAATGTGAAATATAATGGATCTATTGGCCATGATTAATAGCAGGTTGAAGAATGGATTGGGGAAGTTTATGCAGGGTTACAAGAGAACAAAGTAGAAGGCGCCTGTCTCCCTAAAGCCTGAGCCAGACCTGACACAGCATCACTGCTGTTGTACCACATAGAGCAGAGCAGTCAGAGGCCAGCCTGTGTTTAAACAGAAGAAAACCAGATACTCCCCTACCTCCCAAAAGTATTGGTGGCTATCTTTAATCCACCACAGTCATTATAAGAGCAGGAAATGTTGAATCAGACAGCTTTGAGTTTATTTTTGCTGACGTCCTATATTTCTGAGATGTGGTGTTTTACCCTAGAAAGAAGGTAGTACCTTTCTTGCTGGGTTGTTAAGGAATTATGTAGAAATAGAAAATTTAATACAACTTATATGTTAATAATTTTATTGTTTGGTTTAACTTATTCAGTGCCTAGTATTTATATGTAGACACTTTTAGATGTTTATAAAGGCAAATTTTTTTTCTTTCATGATTTTGGAATAAATTTGGAAGCAACCTGGAATTTTTCTCTGTGAAATTTTGTTTTTTTCCAGTTGCGCTTATGCTTTGTTACTTAGCATAGCTAGGGTATGTAAGTTGTCAAATCAGTAAGAAAGCATGGTCATCAATATAACTGATCAAATTGTCTGATCTTTTATAATTACGTATGGTAGTGAAGAGTTTGTAATGATCTGAGGTAATCAGTCAACACAGATCTTTATACTGTAACACTCAATGAATGAGAACCATCAGCAGATGCCTACTCAAGCCACTGTTCTGGTGGGCGGCCCTTTTGCTAGTTTAACTTGCCCTCTCACCTTGCTCTCTTAACACGCAAACCTCTGTACTTCAAGCCTGTTCTACCAGTGATGGGAGATGCCAGAAGACACGAGGATGTTGGGAGTCCAAGATGGCTACCTTTTGTTTCTAACTAAGTGGGCTTGAGCAATAATGTTCACAGACTTTAATTTCTTTGGGACTAATTCCATACCTGTAACTGAGGAGTTTGGACTAAAACACTTTGTAAGTTTGACTGAGAAACAAAGGGCTGGGTAAGGTAATGATTGTCCAAAAACCACTGAGTAGAGACTGAAAAGATATACAATATCATTTGGTTACATGAGATATAGACAACCAGAACAGACTGTACTGATGCAATGATGCAGTTAAAGTACATGATGAGTTGTAGCAGTGAAGACATTTGCTGAGTGAATCACGGTAAGGCTGTCTTAAATTGTGATAGAGAAGAAACAGTTGCTTTTAAAGAGGTTACCTACTTAAAGAACCAGGAGTTTCATTTCAATGGCCAGATACTTGTGGAATTCTTGATTTATGCGAAGGGAGAGGCAAACTAGTTCATTGAGTACCCACTCAGTAGAAGCCATAGTGATGGGTAAGTGGTAGTCCCATTTTGACTTAAGTCAAGGTTCCTACATGAGGTTAATATACATTAAATGGGAGAAACAAGTTAGTCTGATTACAATACCTTTTAGGTTTCTTGAAGCTGATTCTTACAACATTGACATGCTTTGTTTTGATATATTTTATTTGCCTATAAGAGAGAGAGTTACTAAGGCAAATATCTTTTTGATTAGGTTTGGTAACCTAGTATGAAAAGGCTAAAGAATATTTCCTTGCAGTTAGTTGGGAGTATATTTCCAGTACATTTTTATAGCATATTTTCTGTCTTTGTTTGTGTGGTTTTCATCTTTCTGGTTTAACTTTGCAGTTTAGTTTTAATGTTGAATGTGTTTTTTATATACATGCTTTAGGGGAATAAATGTATTTGAAATATATATTAAAGATGACTAACTCCATTAATTTCTGATGGTTGCAGTTCAGTGAGGAGGTTCAGAAAACCTTCCATTAAGTACATGTTTAATCACACTAAATTCCTTTCTTGGAAACACATCCTTTTCTTAGCCACAGTTGTCTTTGGGGTAGTAATAATAAAAACTGCCAGGAAAAATTTTATATTCTCCATTGCTCAGAATAGCTAAAATGAACTCTTCTATTTTTCTTTCCCCCTAAGGTAATCTCAAATTTCTTTGTAAGGTTAAAAAAAAAATTTAAAAATGTCTAAAGCCTCATTAGGCTGATAAAGATAGATTACATCATTTTGTGCAGCCTGTGTGTTCCCTACCACAAGATTCTAAATGGAATTAAGAGTTTTAGGAAGTCAGACTTTTTTTCTTTCAGAAGTAGGCTCGTCTACTTACTGATTCTGATTGTGGAATGCATAAATGCCCTTTGTTTTCAACCCTATTACAAATCATGTTATATCATGTCCTGATTCTATACAAAGCAGAATAATGTGATAAAAGTGAAGGTATATGTTAAATATTGCATTTTAAATAAACTTCAGTTTTTATTATGGCTTTAATAACACATAAAATAATTACATAGTTTTTTTTGCTTTGTTTTGTTTTTTTGAGACAGACTCTTGCTCTTTTGCCAGCCTGGAGTGCAGTGGCATGATCTTGGCTTACTGCAACCTCCATCTCCTGTACTCAAGTGATTTCCCTGCCTCAGCCTCCTGAATAGCTGGAACTACAGGCATGCGCCACCATGCCTGGCTAATGTTTTGCATTTTTGTAGAGATGGGGCTTCACCATGGCCAGGATGGTCTCGATCTCCTGACCTCATGATCCGCCCGCTTCGGCCTCCTAAAGTGCTGGGATTACAGGCTTGAGCTACCGCATCCAGCCAATAGTTTTTAATGAAAGAAACATTCTTGCCGTCATATCTTTTCCAAGAGAATGCTGTCACAATTAAATTGTGTACTTACAATGTGACCTGACAGTATTATTTTCAGTAGGACATTTTAAAAACTGAACTTGATGTGTTTTTTTCTATCAGGTTTAAATGATAAGTAGTAAAAGTTGCTATTTAGGTTGATTCCTTTTATAGGTTTGGTTGTATTTTTTTGATAATTGTATATATGTATGGAGTATAATGTGATGTTTTGATGTGCATATTCATTGTGGAAGGATGAAATCAGGCTAATAGATCCATCACCTAAAATATTGATAAAGAGGACAAATTAAATTTATTTTTTTTGAGACGGAGTCTTGCTCTGTCCGTCTAGGTTGGAGTGTGGTGGTGCTGTCTCGGCTCACTGCAACCTCTGTCTTCCAGGTTCAAGTGATTTTCCTAGCTTAGCCTCCTGAGTAGTTCAGGATTCAGGTGCACATCACTACGACCAATTAATTTTTATATTTTCCGTCGAGTTGGGGTTTCACCGTGTTGGCCAGGCTGGTCAGGTGATCCACCTGCCTTGGCCTCGCAGTGTGTTTGGATTATAGGCGTGAGCTACTGCACCTGGCCAACAATGAAAATTGAAACGGTTTGTTAATATTCAATGTGTTATTAACCGTAGTCATCATGCTATGCAATAGGTCACCAGGAGTTCTTCCTCTTGCCTAACTTTATACATGTTGACCAACATCTCACCCTTTTAGCCTCTGGTAACCACCATTCTGTTACCTGCTTTCATTAATTTGACTTCTTTGTTTTTATTTTTACTTGTTTGGAGACAGGGTCTTGCTCTGTCACCCAGGCTGGAGTACGGTGGCTCCGTCATAACTTGCTGCACCCTCTACTCCTGAGCTCAAGCAATTTTCTCATCTCAGCCTCCCAAGTAACTGGGGCCATAGGCAGTGCCACTATGCGTGGGTAATTTTATTTTTTAGTATAAACAGGGTCTCCCTATATTGCCTAGACTGGTCTCAAACTCTTGGCCCCAAGCAATTCTCTCACCTTGGCGTTCCAAAGTGCCAGGATTACAGGTATGAGCCACTGGGCCTAGCCAACTTTTTAAGATTACAAGTATAAGTGAGCTCATATAGCTTTTGTCTCTGTACCTGGCTTATTTTATTTAGCAAAATGTCTTCTAGGTTCATCTATATTGTTCCTAATGATAATTTCCTGCCTTTTGCAGGCTGAAATAGTACTCCATTTGTGTGTGTGTGTGTACCACATTACTTAAATCCTTGTGTCTTTTGGTCACTTAAGTTGTTTCCATGTTTTGGCTAATGTGATGTGCTGCAGTGAATATGGGAGTGCAGACATCTCTGACATAACGATTTCAGTTTCTTTGGGTATATATCCAGAAGTGGGATTGCTGTATCATATAGTAATTCTGTTTTTTGAGGAACCTTCATAGTGTTTTCCAAAGCAGCTATACTAACAGAATTGCCAACAATGTACAAGGGTTCCCTTTTTGCCACATCCTCACCAATGCTTCTTAGATTGGCTGTTATCAAAGATGAAATGTAGCAGTTGTGAGATGATATCTCATTATGGGTTTAATTTGCATTTCTCTATTTAGAGATGTTGAGCGTTTTTCTTTTCATATATATCTGGCCATTTGTATGTCTTTTGAAAAATGTCTATTTCAGGTCCTTTGCCCATTTTTGAAAGTTATTTTTTGTTTATTTAGTTTTAGGGTCATGTGCAGAATGTGCAGGTTTGTTACATAGGTTTACATATGCCACGGTGATTTGCTGCACCTATCAACTTGTCATCTAAGGTTTAAGCCCCACATGCATTAGGTATTTGTCCTAACATCCTCCCTCCCCTTGTCCCCCTCCCCCCAACAGGCCCAGTGTGTGATGTTCCCCTCCCTGTGTCCTTGTGTTCTCATTGTTCAACTCTCACTTAAGAGTGAGAACATGTGGTGTTAGGTTTTCTGTTCCTGTGTTAGTTTGCTGAGAATGATGGTTTCCAACTTCATCTGTGTCCCTGCAAAGGATATAAAGTCATTTTTTTATGGCATTTCAGACTGGATAAAGAAAATGTGGTTCCAAGTCAAACATATGTGTGCGTGTATCTTTATAGTAGAATGATTCATAATCCTTTTGATATATACCCAGTAATGGGATTATTGAGTCAAATGGTATTTCTGGTTCTAGATTCTTGAGGAATCACCACACTGTCTTCCACAACAGTTGAATTAATTTACACTCCCACCAACAACGTAAAAGCATTCCTGTTTCTCCACAGCCTCTGCAGCATCTGTTGTTTCCTGACATTTTAATGATTGCCACTGTAACTGGCATGAGATGGTATCTCATTATGGTTTTAATTTGCATTTCTCTAATGACCAGTGATGAGCTTTTTCCATTTGTTTGGCCACATAAATGTCATCTTTTGAGAAATATATGTTCATATACTTTGCCCACTTTTTGATGAGGTGGTTTGTTTTTTCATGTAAACTTGCTTAAGTTATTTGTAGATTCTGGACATTCAACCTTTGTCAGATGAATAGATTGCAAAAATGTTCTCCTATTCTGTAGGTTGCTTGTTCACTCTGATGATAGTTTCTTTTTCTGTGCAAAAGCTCTTTAGTTCAATTTGACCCCATTTGTCAAATTCAGCTTTTGTTACTCTTGTTTTTGGGGTTTCAGTCATGAAGTCTTTGCCCATGCCTATGTCCTGAATGGTATTGCCTAGGTTTTCTTCTAGGGTTTTTATGGTTTTAGGTTTTACATTTAAGTTTTAAATCCATTTTGAGGTAGTTTTTGTATAAGATTTAAGGAAGGGGTCCAGTTTTGAAGAGAGAAATTAATAATTTGTAATTGCTGTACAGTAAAGCAAAATTTTAGTATGTCATGTTCAACAGGAAAAGTATTCCCTAGAACTGCTTAAAATCAGGTAACTCTTTGCAAGCTTGTTGATTTGCAAGCTACCTTACCTATCCTCCTCACATTCTTAGCAAGTTCCCAAGCATTTCAAGATGGCTGTTTTTCTTGCTGACCAGCTGCAAGGTTACAGGGCAAATAACAACCAAAGAATGTGCAATGTTTCTCAAGATGTTACTTTTTAAATGTAAGGTACATTACAAGAGATGTCACAGGTTGATTAACTGTTCTTTGTTCTTGGTTCTGTAAAATTGCTTCCTGCTTCATCACCCTGTATCAGAATGGTGCTTAAAAGGCCCTCAGTTTCTTTGTACTTTGCTCAATTTTAGGAAGCAATTCCACTGAGACTGTAATCACATTAAATAAATTCCTCCTGCTACGCCATCAGTCTCTCCATGTCTCTGATTTCCCATTTCTGTTTTCTGCATATGGCTAGCCAGTTTTCCTAGGACCATTTATTAAACCAAAAATCCTTTCCCCATTGCTTGCTTTTGTTAGGTATGTCAAAGGTTAGGTGGTTGTAGATGTGTGGTGTTACTTCTGAGGCCTCTGTTATGTTCCATTCGTTTATATATCTGTTTCAGTACCATGCTATTTTGGTCACTGTGGCCTTGTACTGCAGTTTGAAGTCAGGTGCTGTGATGCCTCCAGGTTTGTTCTTTTTGCTTAGGATTGTCTTGGCTAAAAGATCTCTCTTTTTTTGGTTCCATATGAAATTTAAAGTAGTTTTTTCTAATTCTGTGAAGAAAGTCAGTGGTAGCTTAATGGGAATAGCACTGGTTATATCAATTACTTTGGGCAGTGTGACCATTTTCACAATATTCTTTCTATCCATCAGTAGGGAATTTTTTTTAAACACGCCTACTTTCTTATTTAGTAGTTTAATTGCCTTGTGTATTTTGGATATTAGCTCCTTACCTGATACATGCTTGGCAAATATTTTCTTCCTATCAGTGGATTATCTCTTCATTTGGCTCATTATTTCTTTTTTTTTTGAGAAAGGAAAAAGGAAAAGGAGAAGAGAGAACCGGATTCTTACTCTATTGCCCAGGCTGGAATACAATCTTAAAAAGGTATTAAAAACCTCTTTTATGCCGTTAATTATACTTAACAACAGGCAGGAAGGAATAAGGGAAGAAAATAACAAACAGCCAACCAATATTTCATTTAAGTCTGTGAGATACTATACAAATACTGAAGAATGATTTACTTGTAATTATGTAGTCACTTTCAGAATAGGTGTAATATCATACTGAGAAAAATGTATGTTCTATAAACCTGGGATGGAGAATTCTATAAATATTCACTGAGTTTACTTATTCCAGGTCTAAATTCAAATCATAGATGTCCCTATTAATTTTCTATCTGATTAACCCATTGAATATTAACAATACGATATCAAAATCTCCCGCTATTATTGTGTGGGAGTCCAAATCTCCTTATAAGTCAACAAGAACTTATCTTATGTATCTGGGTGCTCCTACATTGGGTACGTATATATCTATAACCATTGACTCCTGTTGTTGCGTTGATCCTTTTACCATTATGTAATGTCCTTCTTTGTTCCTTGTAGTCTTTGTTACTGTTAAAGTCTATTTTGTCAGAGACAAAAGTTACAACTCCTGTTTTTGTTTTGTTTTGTTTTGTTTTTCGCTCTCCTTTTAATTGATGAATCTTCCTCCATCCCTTTATTTTGAGTCTTTGTATGTCGTGAGTTCGATCTGGATACAGCGTACCAATGGATTTTAACTTTTTATTCAATTTGCCTGTCAGTGTCTTTAATTGGGGCATTGAATCCATTTAAATTTAGGATTAATATTAATATTTGTGAGTTCAATATTGTAATTTAATGCTAGCTGGCTATTTTGCCCTTTAGTTGATGTAACTTCTTCATTATGGAGATACTCTTTACATTTTGGTAAATTTTTGGGATGACTGATACTGGTTGTTCCTTTCTGTTTGTAGTGCTTCCTTCAGAAGGTCTTGTAGAGCAGGCCTGGTGGTAATAAAATCTCTGAGTGCTTGCTTATTTGTGAAAAATTTTATTTTTCCTTCATTTATGAAGCTTAGTTTGGCAGGATATGAGATTCTGGGTTGAGAATTCTTTTCTTTGAGGATATTGAATATTGACCCCCACTCTCTTCTAGATTGTAGGGTTTCTGCTGAGAGGTCTGCTGTGAGTCTGATAGGCTTCCCTTTATGGGTAACCTGACCTTTCTCTCTAGCTGCCCTTAGAATTTTCTCCTTTATTTCAATCCTAGTGAATCTAGCGATTATGTGTCTTAGAGTTGGTCTACTTGAGGAGTATCTTTGTGGTGATCCCTGGATTACCTGGAGTTGAGTATTGTCCTGCCTTACTAAGTTAGGAAAGGTTTCCTGAATAATATCCTCAATAATATTTTCCAACTTGGATTCATTCTCTTCATGACATTCACGTACACCTGTCAGTCATAAATTAGACCTTTTCACGTAGTCCCATATTTCTTGGAGACTTTGCTCATTCCTTTTTACTCTTTCTTCTCGAATCTTGTCTTCTGGTTTCATATCATTAAGTAAGTCTTCGACCTCTGATATCCTTTTTTCTGCTTGATCAATTCGACTGTTAAAACGTGTGCAGTTTTGCGAAGTTCTCATATTGTGTTCTTCAGTTCTATTAATTCACTTATGTTTGTTTCTAAATTGTCTATACTCATTAGCATTTCGTCAAACCTTTTTTCAAGGTTCTTAATTTCTTTACATTGGGCTAAAATATGTTCTTTTAGCTCACAAAAGTTCCTTATTATCCACCTTCTGAAGCCTAATTCTAATAATGGAACACACTCCTTCTCCATCAGACCTTGTTCCCTTGATGATGAGGAACTGATCCCCTGTAGAAGGAGAGGCATTCTGATTCTGGGTATTCTCAGCCTTTTTACACTGGTTTCTTCCCATAATTGTGAGTTTATCCACCTGTCGTCTTTGTGATTGCCAACTTTCAAATTAGGTCTCTGAGTGGACGTCCAACTTGTTGATTCCCAGAGCTGAAATCTGAGCAACCCACTGTGCTGGCTAAAACAGCGGCATTAAGATTCATTGTGCTTTTCTGCTTGGGAATCTACGATCTGGCTTCCCTCTTGAATCCCTTTCTCAATCAGGTAAATGCGTGACTCTGCCTTCCTGGAGCTCCAAATGTCGATCAAAAGGGGACCCAGTCCCGTTTACTCTGCACCAAGAACCGCCGTGCCAAAGCGCTGGCAAAACTGCCATGCTGGCCACAAGAGTTACGCTGGCAACCCGTGGGACTCCTCCTCTGGGAATCTCCTAGTCCGTGGGCAACAAAAATTCATCTAAAAGTGTGGTGTCCTCTCATTCTGTGCGCTTTCTCTGGGAGCTACAATCCTGAGCTGCTAGCCATCGGCCATCTTGGATCTCTCTCCTGGTTCGTTATTTCTTTAGCTTTGTGGGAGCTGTTCAGTTTGATGCTACCCAGTTAGTCAATTTTTGATCTTGGGGTCACATTCAAGATATCCACTGCACAGACTAATGTAGAGCTTTCCCCCTAAGTTTTTTCTCATAGGTTTATAGAGTCAGGTATTACTTTTAAGTCTTTAATCCATTTCAGATTTACTTTTGTACATGATGTGACCTGAGACTCTAATTTCATTCTTTGCAGGTGTTTCTTTGTTTTTTGCAACATCATTTATGGAACAGACTGTCCTTTACCAGTTGTGTGTTCTTAGCAACTTTGTCAAACCAGTTGTCAGTACATGTTTGGGTTTATGTCTGGGCTTTCTATCCTATTTTGTTGATTTATAGGTCTGTTTTTATTTCATTGTTGTGCCATTTGGATTACTATAGCTTTGTAATTCATTTTGAGATCCGGTATTGAGGTGCCTCTATCTTTGTTCTTTTTGCTCCAGATGGCATTGACTATTCAGGATCTGTTTCAGTTCTGTGCAGATTTTAGGAGAGCCTTTTCTATGTCTGTGGGAATAATACTGTAATTTTAGTAGAGATCACACTGAAATTGTTAGTGATCTTTAGATGACTGAGTAGTATGAACATTTTAACAATATTCCAACGTGTGAACATATCTTTCCAGTTAGGTGACGTCTTCACTTTCTTTCATCAGTATTTTAGTTGTAGTCCAGTTTTGAAGAGGGAAATTAATAATTTGTAACTGCTGTACAATAAAGCAAAATTTGATGCTATTGTAAATGAGATAGTCTTAATGTGTTCTTAGTCTGCTGTTGGTATCTAGAAATGCTACTCTTTTTGACTTTTTTGTATTCTGAAATTCTACTGAATTTGTTTTCTGTGTCTTGGTAAATTCTTTTGGATTTTCTACGTATAAGATCATGTTGTTAGCAAAACAGATAATTTTAATTCTTTTTGATTTGCTTGCCCTTTTCTTGTCTAATTCCTTTGCTAGGACTTCCAGTACTAGGTTTAACAGAAGTGGTGAGAGTGGGCATTCTTGTCTTCTTCTTGATCTTAAAGGAAAAACCTTCAACTTTTCCCTATTGAGTATGTTGTTAGTTGTGGTTTTATCATATCATCTTCATTGTGTTGAGGAATATTTATTCTACATCTAATCTGAGAGTTTTTATCATGAAAGGATGTCATATTTTGTCAGATGCTTTTTCTGCATTTTCTGAGATAATCATATGGTTTCCATCCTTCTGTTAATAGAATGACTCATATTTATTGATTATGTTAAATCATTCTTGCATCTTGGAGAAAAGTCCAACTTGATGAATTATTTTTTTAAACGTATTGTTGGATACAGTTTGCTAGTATTTTGTTGAGGATTTTTGCATGCATGTTCTTCAGTGATACTGGCCCTGTAGTTTTCTTATCTTGTAATGTCTTTGGCTTTTGTATCAAGATACTGCCAAATTGGTAAAATGAATCTGGAAAAGAATTGGTAGTCTTTGAATGTTTCATAGAGATCAGCAGTGAAACCATCTGGTTCTGGGTTTGTCTTTGATGGGAAGCTTTTACTGATTCGATTGCCTTATTTGTTATTGGCTCAGATTTCTGGTTTCTGTATGATTCGGTCTTGGTCCATTATGTTTCTAGGAATTTATCCGTTTCTTTTAGGTTTCCCAGTGTATTGACATACAAGTTTGTAATATCTTATTATCTTTTGTTCTTCTATATTGTTAATTTTAATTTTTTTTTCATTTCTGATTTGGAGACTTTTTATCTTAGTATAGGGGAATGTTTGCCAATTTTCTTTTCCAAAAACCAGGTCAGTTTTTTAAATCTATTTTTCTCCGGGCTTTATTTAATTGCTTTTGCTCTTACCTTTATTTCTTTTGTTCGGTAACTTTCTGTTTAATTTGTTATTTCTCTAGTTCCTTGATGTATAATGTTAGGTTGAGAGCTTTCTTCTCTTTTAATGTAGGAATTTATAGCTAAAAAATCTCTCCTTGGGCTGCTTTTGATGCATCATCTTAAATTTCTCAGTTTGTCTTTTAATTTCTTACCCAATAGTTAAGGAGCATATTTTATTTTCACATATTTATTTTCCATGATTCTTCCTGTTATACTTTCTAGTTTCATACCATTGTGGTTGGAAAAGATACTTGATATGATTGCATTCATCTTAAATTTTTTAAGACTCATTCTGTGTCCCAGGAGATGTTCTGTCTTGAAGAATGTTCTGTGTGTGCTTGAATGTATTTGTTGCTGTTGGGTGGAAGTTCTGTATGTTTCTGTTAGGTCCATTTGGTCTAAAATATAATTCAAGTCCACTGTTTCCTTACTAATTTTTTTTCTGTCTGATCTATTGTTGAAAGAAGTCTGGTCTTAAAGTCTGTTACTGTGTTACAGTTCATTTCCTTTTGTGTCTCTTAGTGTTTGCTTTGTATATTTAGGTGTTACTATATTGGGCGCCCATATATTTAAAATTGTTACGTTCTTTTGATGAATTGACCCCTTTATCACAATGTAATGGTCATCTTTGTCTCTTTTTACAGTTTTTGCCCTAACGTCTGTTTTCTGAAAATAGTACAGATATTCCTGTTCTTTTGGTTTCCATATTCATGGAATGTATTTTTCATCACTTAACTTTCAGTCTGAGTATTCTTTAACATGAAATGAGTTTCTGATAGAGTTGGGTCTTTTATGCATTCAGTCGTACTCTATGCTCTGTGATGAGATAATTCAATGCATTTACCTTGAAAGTAATTATTAATAGGTAAGGACTTACTAGCGCCTTTTTGTCATTTGTTTTTTTGGTTGTTTTGTTCATTTCTTTTTCTCTTGCATGATTCATTTGCAGTTTGATGGTTTTCTGTAGTAGTATGCTTTGGGTCACTTTTAAAAAAATAATTAGTGTGTCTTACAACAGCCTATTTTAAGTTGATGACTTAATTTTGATTGCATACACAAACTACATTTTTAGTTCCCTTTCATGTTTTATGTTTTGGATGTCAAAATTTACATTTTTAAATTTGTAGTCCTTAAGAAATTATTGCAGCTTTAGGTGTTTTGAATAGTTTTGTTTTTTAACATTGATACTACAGATATAATTGACTTACTGCCATTACAGTATTAGTGTTTTAGATTTGACAATGTAATTCTACCAGTGAGTTTTATGTACTCATATGTTTTCATGTTACCAGTTAGTGTCATCTTCTCTAAGGTGAAGAACTCCTTTTAGCATTTCTTATAAGTTAAGTCTACTGGTGATCAACTCTCCCAGCTTTTGTATGAGAATGTCTTTATTACCCCTTCTTTTTTGAGAGATAGAATTCCTGGGTATAGAATTTGTGGCTGGCATTTTTTTTCAAGTTCTTGAAAATATCATTTCACTCCCTCCTGTCCTGAAAAGTTTCTGCAGAAAAAAATCCATTGATCATCTTAGGGGGGTTAACATGTCTTTAACAACTTGCTTTTTCTTTGCTGCTTTCAAGATTCTGTCTTTCACTTTTGACTATTTGATTATGATATTTCTCAATATAGTCTCTTCGGATTCATCTTATTTGGTATCTTTTGGATTTCCTGGATCTGGATTTCTTTTTCTTTTCTCAGGCTAGGGAAGTTTGCTGTTTTTCTTGAATATGTTTTGTTTTTCTTCTGTTTCCTCTTTTGGCATGCGGATAAAGCATATGTTCTTCCACTTGATGGTGTCCCATAAATCTCATAATTAATCTTTACTCTTTCTCATTTTCTTTTCCTTCTGCTCCTTAGGTTGGGTGATTTCTGGTGATCTTTGATTTCACTTTGAGTTTCTTCTGCTTGATCTAGTCTGCTACTGATTCTATCTATTGACATTTTCAGTTCAGTTATTTTCTTCAGCTTTAATTTCTACTTGACATGTTGTTATACTTTATCTTTTATTACTGAAATTACCAGTTTTTGCATTGCTTTTCTCACCTTGGTGAGCCTCTTTATGACCATTATTTTAAATTCCCTGTCAGGTAAATCACATATCTTCACTTCACTCAGGTCAGTTCCTAGACATTTATCTTGTTCTGTTGTTTGGAACATATCTTTCTGCTTTTTCATGTTCTTTGACTCTGTTGGGTTTTGCATATTAGATAAGACATCTACCTCTCTGTCTTGTCAAACTAATTTCAACTAGAAAGAGGATTTATGATTCATCTGGCCGAGGATTTTAAAGTACCTCTCAATCTCATGGTTATCCAGACTACTGTTTTTTGTGGACCTCCAGGAGATTAGGATGTGCCACATCCTGGCAGTACTCTGATACCTACAAGATAGAAGCCAAGACCCTCTAGAGGTAGCTGAAAATGTTTAGGTGTTGGATGGTGTCCTAGTTCTTTCTGCTTTCATGATGAAACTAGAAGGTACCTACAGTGTAGAAGCTAAGACCCTCTAGATGTAGCTGAAAATGTTTAGGTGTTGGATGATGTCCTAGTTCCTTCTACTTTCATGATGAAACTGAGCATGGTTATTTATCTCCCATTCTCTACATCAAGCTAGGGAGAAGATATGTTAGAAATACTGTACTCACATTGAAGCTATACCCTTTGATCCCAGGGAGATAGCTGCTGGGAGCGGGCCTATTGTATGTCCACTTCTTTGTCCTCTGTGGTCTAGAGGTATTCCAGAGTACAAAGCCCCATTGACTTCCAGAGGTAGCTTGTTAAGGAGACAGTCCCTTGAGTGGGAGCTGTAGAAGTGTGGCACTTGGTGCAGGGATAAACTCTAAGAAGCGTGGGTAGACCTGAAGTAATCACTGGGGTGAACCAGGGGAAAGACTTTAGGAAATGTGCAGTGTCCTGGCTCAGGCTGCTGAGAGGCTACTGCTAGTCTGCTTTGTTAGCTCCCATATGCAAGTTGACTGGAAGCCACGCCACTAACTAACCACTGGAGGAGTGTTCAGCAACCATCTTCCAGAGCAAATGAGAGCTGCATGTTCCATTCTCTTTTCTGCACTGTTCCCAAAGAGTATAACCCTTGTATTTTCATCACTACGCCTACCTTTTGGTTTGGTGCTCTTGGGGAGACTCTCATATACCTAATCTCTTATGCTTCTAGAGCTAGGAGGTTTATATATAGGATGCATAACCTCAGGGTGACAGGTGTAAAATTTAGGCACAGAATGTATGCACAAACCTCTTCCAGGGTGAAATAGGGAGCTGCAGTTTCTGAGCCCTTTCTCTACTCTAAGGGGATTAAGCCCCTGGACGTGCTTGTTTGCTCATATAAAATTGCTTGTTTTTTCTGTAGTATAGAGAGGATTGCTTATGTGTAGTCTCGTCTTGAAGAGTTAGGAAGTTTAAGATGTAGCTTCTGAAGTGGAAGCATAACAGTTGAGCATTCATAGGATGAACAAATTCATTCAAATTTCTGTTTCCAGGAGAAATTAATAGACCTGGAGTTAATAGCTGGAGTGAGCTGAGGAAGAAGGCTTGGGAAGTGCGGATCTGCTGCTCAGGCTGCCAGCAAAGTGTTATGTATCTGACCCTTTAGCTCCTTGATACAAGCTAGTTAGAAGCTGGGCTGTGCCAAGTAGCCAATGGAAGAATGTCATAAAGCCCCTTCCAGGGAGAAACAGGGAGCTGTTGATAGTCCCTTGTCAGCACTGCTCTCAGAGGATGAGGCCCCCTGGAAGTGCTTTTGGGCCTGCAGAAAAACTACCATTTTTTCCCCCTGTGGTCTGGAGAGACTTTAATCCTTTTCACTCCCTGCATTGGTGAATTAAGAGCCAGCCATAAGGCACCTTAGGTTAGGGTGCTATATGTGGTTCAAACCCTCTTCTCCACAGGGACAAGCTGGATGTTTGGGACTCTTTTTCAATTTTATGGCATAGTGGCTATGGCAGAGTCTGTGCCTGAGTGTGCCTCAGCTTTTTCTATGCATCCATTGTGGATGTTTTCTCTGTTGCCTTATTGGATAGGAGACCTGTCTGTTGTCTGATTTGATTTAAGGGAATTCATCTGTGAATAGATGTCTATTCACTGTTTCCATGGGTGAAGGGGCAATCTGGAGCCTCCTGTTCTGCCATATTGCTAATTTTACCATCCCTGATTGCTTCTTGACTATATTTTCTGAACAGTAAAATAGTGGCATTATTTAAAATGGCATTAAAACGTGGTAGAACTTTATTCTGTTTGCACCTCAATAAGGTGGATCTCCACTGAGGCAAGAACAACTGATATCATAAATCCTTGGTTTATTTTTTAATTCACTCTATAAATGATAGACTAGAAATAGGACAAATACATACTTAGTGATACTAATGTTTTGATAATGCAGTAAGACTTTAGCCACTTAAGAAAAGGGGGAATATAACAGCAATAGAGCTTCAGAACTTTGAAACTAGATGGGTTGAGCTTTTTGGTTTTCCTACTTAATAGCTGTGTAACTGTAAGTGGTTATTTAATGTGTCAGTCTTAGTTTCCTTGTCTGATAAATAGGGCTGAAAGTCATATCTACCACATGAAATTGGTGGAAAGTTTGGATGAGCTAACCCATGTGAAAGATCCAGTATTATGCCTGATATTGGAAGTGTTTGTTATTATGTGCAAATATTCTCATAACTCCATGGCATAAAGCAATCATTCATTCTTAATCACTTGTCTGTGGGTTAACTTGATGTTTGTTGATCTCAGGTGGGCTTGACTGGGTTCCTTGGCTTATAGCTGCAGGTCTGGCTGTGCCTGGCCCTTTACTGAGAGTTGTGCACAGGGCTGTTTCTCCTGGAGCCCAGACTGAAAGGGAGGTAGCTACATTTGTGAGGTTTTTATAGCAGTAGAGGTGCAAGAGAACTATTGGGCAGATGGGGTTTTCATGAGGAACAGGCATGGAATGTGCACACTGCCACTTTCATTCACATTCCTTTGGACAAAGCGAGGCTTGTGACAAAGCCAAACATCAGTGCAGTAAGCTGGTATATTTCACATCCGTGAGACAATGGCAAGGGGGTGAGTACATTACTCTATTACAGGGAAATAAAAAAGCTATGACAAATAATTCAATCTACTGCAGTAGTCAACAGACTATTACCTCTGCTAATTAACTTAATTTTTCTTATTTTTTCTCTTGCCATGAACTTTCTTGCATGAACAGAATGGGTGCTGAACATGTAACATACTTGTGGTTTTAGCACATTACAAGGCTGACTGACTGCATCTTTTTCTTAACTGACACAGCTCTTTTCCTTATACTCAGGCTTAATTTCAACCCTTTAGATCACAACTTAAATGTAAACTTTTTATGGAGCCTTTGTTTTTCTTTCTTTTTTCTTTTCTAATATCCTTTTGCTTCCTTCATAGTACTTATTTCCATCTGTAATTATCTAGTTTGTTTTTACCTATCTGTTATCTTTTCCTTTTTAAATATTCAGTCCACGAAGGCTGGGACTTTGACTTGTTCACTGTGTCATCCTCAGGGCTGAGCATGGTGCCTGGCATATAATGGCCACTCGGTAATATTTTGTTCCATATAAGAAGGAAACATTTGTAGAAATTATGAAAACAGCCCATTTATACTAGCTTTATATTTTAGATAAAATTATCTTTCCATTGTGTTTCATTTTGGTGTATCATTTATTATAGACATTTACTAAATAACATCCTAGAACACTTACATATACAACAGAAAACTTTGAGAAATAATGTTTTTGTAAGTGAATTCAGCAATGAGTAAACAAAAGTGTTTTTTATCTTAATGAGGCAGAGAATTAAGGGAAATCATTTGGACTTGGGAGGATAAAACTTAAAAAAAATGCTCTAGTTGTAGCAGCAGATTACTGTGCTTTTATAGAGTCAATTTCCATGTATAAAAAGATAACTCTACCTCTTCAAAATCTCTAAAGGATTGAGAGTGACATTATAGTAGAGTTGCCAAACTAACAGTGTAAGGGTCAAGTATAGCATGCAGTATTTCTGTATATCCTACATATTTAACTGAAAATTTTTAGCATAAAAGGTTATTTTTTTCATTAAACAATGCAGTATTCAGCAATACTGCATTCTTTCCTGTGTGCTGTATTGTCACATAAATTGCATATTTATGTACCGTATACCTTTTATATTATTGCTCTCTATAGTGGTCATATAAATCAGGACAGTAAAAGGGTTCAACCAAAAGTACATTTATATGGTCCTTTATATCTACTTATTTATATATGTGCTTACTTTTACTGGTCTTCTTATGTGGATTCAGATTACTGTCTCATGTCCATTCCTTTTAGCCTCAACTACTCCCTTTGGTATTTCTTGTGGCACATGTTGACTAGCAATAGATTATACCAGCTTTTGCTTACCTGGGAATGTCTTAATTTCTGCTTCAGTTTTGAAGGATTATTTTGCTGGAATAGAATTCTTGGTTGACAGACTTTTATCTTTTAGCTGTTTGAACATCATTCCCTACTGCCTTCTGACCTCCCTGATTTCTGATGAGAAGTAAGCTGTTAATCTTACTGGTAAATGTGCATAATGAGTAGCTCTTACTACTTTGAAGATTCCTTTTTTTTGTTCCTTTGGCTTTTGATGGTTTGATTTTCATGCATCTATATGTGGATCTGATTGTATTTGTCCTGCTTGTAGTTTGAGCTTCTTGGGTGTGTAGATTAACAGTTTTTCATCAAAATTGGGCAGTTTTTAGTTATTATTACCAAAAATTATTTCTGCCCCCTTCTCTGTCCTGTCCTTCTGGGTGGGTCTCCTATTATGAATATTTTGGCATGTTTGATGATCCACAGGTCTCTGAGATTGTTTTGTTGTTGTCGTCGTTGTTGTTTTGGGTTTTCTGTTTGTTTGTTTGTTTTGTCCTTCTATTCCTTAGTTTATAAATCTCAGTTGTCATATCTTCAAGTGTGTCAGTTCTTTCTTTTGACTGATTAAGCATGCTGTTGTGCATATCTAGTGGACTAGTCATTTATATTGTACTTTGACTCCAGAACTTATACCTTGTTCTTTTTTCAAATAATTTATACCTTTTTATTCACATCTTCTAATTGATAAGGCACCTTTCTCATCCTTTTAAGTCCTTAAGTTGATTGATAATATTAGACAAAGACTATAAATAAGTTCTTTTTTTTTTTTTTAAATAGGCAAGGTGTCAGTCTGTTGCTCAGGCTGGCATGATCATAATTCACTGTAGCCTTGAACTTCAGGCTCAGGTGATCCACTCAAGTAGTCAGGACTAGGCACATGCCACCATACCTGGCTAATTCTTTTTTGGTACAGACAGGTTCTTGCTATGTCTTTCAGGTTGGTCTTGAACTTGTGGCCTCAAGTGATCCCCCTGCCTTGGCCTCCCTAACCACTTGGATTAGAGATGTGAGCCACCACACCTGGCCCAGGTTATTTGAAATAAGTCAAAATTCTAGGTTTCTGCAGGACAGATTCTCTTGACTGCCTTTCCCTCCTCTGTATTGGCTAAATGTTTCTGCTGCTTTACCTCCTCAATTTTGGTTAATCACTGAACATTTTTATTAACATAATATGACAACATTAAAAATCAAATTTCCTCTCCCTAGAGTTTAGTGGGTCTATTTCTGGGTGCTCTATTCCTTTCTGTTCATCTAACTTTTTCACAAGTATCACACTCTCTGGATGAGTGTCTTTGTATCTTTACAGTAAATATTGAAGTCCGATAGTGTCAGTCCCTTAACATAAAAGCTTATTCCAGTTCTTTTTGTTGATGCTTTTACATTTTCTGAAGAGACAATGATGTTATCTGTGAAAATGAGTCTTACTTATTCCCAATCAGAATACTTCTTAACTTACTTCATTAGCTAAGAAATCCAGTATCATATAGACAAGGAGTAGTGAAAGGGGAAATCCTTTCCCTCTTCCTGATCTTAGCAGGACTGTTTGGAGTTCTCATCATTAAGAATGATGATAGCTGTAGATTTCCTCTAGATGTTCTTTATAAAGTTTAAAAAGTTTCCTTTATTCTTAGTTTGCTGACTTGTTATAAGTGGGTGTTAGATTTTGATCAAATGTTTTATCCATCTATTGATATGATCATGTGATTTTTTTTTTTCTCTCCTTCAGCCTATTGATGTTGCAGATTACACTGATGAATTTTTGAAGGTTGAATGAGACTTACAGACCTGTGATTTTGTTCATGGTGTATAGTTCTTATATAGTAGATTTAATTTGCTAATATTCTGTGGAAGATTTTTGAATCTATATTCATGAGCTATTGGTCTGTAGTTTTTTGTTTTTTTTCTTGTATTGTCTTTTTCTGTTTTAGGAATTAGGGTAAGGCTGGCTTCAAAGAATGAGTTAGGAAGTATTCCCTCTGCTTTAATATTCTGAAAGCAATTGTAGAGAATTGGTATAATTTCTTCCTGAAAAGTTTGCTGGAATTCACAAGTGAACCCATCTGGGACAGGTGCTTTCCGCTGTGAAAGATTATTGATTTAATTTCTTTAATAGGCATTATTATCTATTCAGATTCTATTGTTGTGAATTTTAGATTATGCCTGTACAGGAAATAGTACATTTCATATAGGTTATCAAATTTATGGGCCTAAAGTTGTTTATAATACTCCTTTATCATAATGTCCATGAAATTTGCAGTAATGCCCTTTCTTCCATTTTGGTATAAGTAATTTTTATCCTCTTTTTATCTTAGCCAGGTTAATTGATCTACATTGAAAGAAGTGGCAAGAGTAGGCATTCTTGCCTCATCTCTAATCTTAGAGGAAACACTTTCAACTCTTTGCGTTGAGAATGATGTTAGCCATTGGCTTGTAATACATAGCCTTTATTGTGTTGAGGTATATTCCCTCTATACCTAAACCATTAAGTTTTTATCATGAAAGGGTATTTTGTCAAATGTTTTTTCTGCATCTATCAAGATCATATGACTTTTATATTCATTTCATTAATGTATGTTTACTGATTTGCCAATGTAGAACCATCCTTGCATCCCAGGGATAAATCTCACTTGGTCATTTTGAATGCTTTTTTAAAAATGTGTTTTGAATTTGATTTGCTAATAATTTTTTCTTCAGTCCTCTTACTAGCATTCCCAATTGGTTTGCTAATATTTTGAGAATTTTTGTCTCTATGTTCATTAGAGATATTAGCCTGTAACTTTGTTTTCTTGTAGTGTACTTGTTTGACTTTGGTAACAGGGTAACCTTAGCTTGTAAAATGAGTTTGAAAATATCTCCCATATTTGAGGGTGAGGGTAGTGAGTTGAAAAGAATTGGTATTAGTTTTTCTCTGAATGTATGGTGGAATTCAACAGTGAAGATACCTGGTTCTGGGCTTTTTTTGGGGAAACTTAGCACTGATTACAGTGTCTTTACTTGTTAATGGTTTATTTAGATTCAGTTTGGCAGGTTGTCTGTGTTTAGGAATGTATGCTTTTTTTCTAGGTGATATGATTTGTTGGAGTATAACTGTTTTTAGTAATCTTTAATGATCCTTTTTATTTTGGTCGTATCAGTCATAATGTTCTTTTGTTAATTTCTGTTGTTACTTGAGTAGTCTGTTTTTCCTAGTCTAGCTAAGGAATTTTCTAATTTGCAAAAAAACAGTTGTAAACTTTTTTTTTCCTGTAGTTTTTCTAGACTCTATTTTATTTACTTCTGCCTGGGTCTTCTTTACTTTTGCTAAATTTTGGTTGTGATCTGCCTTGATAGAGATATTTAATGCTATAAATTTGCCACTTAGGGCTCTTTTTGCTGCATCCTATAAGTTTTGGTATGTTGTGTTCCCATTTTCATTAGTCTTAAGGTATTTCTTGATTCTTTTCTGTGACCTGTTGTTTCAGAACATGTTTAATTTCCACATATGTATATATTTTCCATGATTTCAATTGTCACTGGCTTTTAGTATTGTGATCTGGAAAAATACTTAAGATGATTTCAAGCCTCTTAAGATTTGTTGCCTAATGTATAATATATATTAGAGAATAGTTCTTGTGTACTTGAGAGGCATGCATTCTGCTGTTGGATTGAATGTTCTGTACATGTCAGTTACGTCCATTTGATCTAAAGAATAAAGTCCATTGTTTTATCTTTCTAAATGGTCTGTCCATTTTTGAAAGTAGAACATAAAGGTCCCCTACTATTAGAGTATTGCACTCTCTCTTTTTTCAGATTTTTATGCAATTGCTGTATGTATTTGGGTGCTCCAAGGTTGAATTGTTATTTTAACCTCTTTATTAATATAGAATCATGTTGTCTCTTTGTAAGTCTTGACTTTATCTATTTTATAAGTATAGCTACCCTGCTAACCTTGTTCTCTTTTGGTTTTCATTTTTGTGGAATATCTTTGTTCCATCCCTTTATTTTCAGTTTGTGTTCTTAACAGTAAAGTGAGTCTCATTTAGGCAGTGTATGGTTGGATCCTGTTTATTTTTTCCTTCATTCAACGACTTTTGCCTTTTAGTTGGAGAACTTAGGGTATATATATTCAAGCTAATTATTGTTAGATAGGAATTTGCCACTGCCAGTTTGTAACTTTGTTTTGTAGGTCCCTTCTTTTTTTTTTTTTTTTTTTTATCTTGTGGTTTCATGAGATTTTCGGTGGTGGTATGCTTTGAATGCTTTCTTTTTATATTTTGTACAGCTATAATACAGGTTTTGCTTTGCAGTTGTGAGGCTTACATAAAATATTATACTAGGCCTACTTTTAGGTGACAGCTTGCCTTTAATCACATACAAACACTCTGTGCTTTCACTCCCCTTTTTGATTATTTTGATGTCAAAATTTATACTTAAGAAATAATTTTTATCCCTTAACTTACTGCAGCTATAGTTGTGTTAAATAGTTTTGCCTTTTAACGCTTTTAAAAGTGATTAATTTGGTTTATACATCATTCTCACAATATTAGAGAATTGTAAGTACAACTATGTATTACCTACACCTTTAAGATTTTTAATTTCATGGTTTTTGTTATTAATTAGTAGACTTTTTTCCAACTTAAACTTCCTGTAGCAATTTCTGTGAAACAGGCCGATTGGCAACAAACTCTGAGCTTTTATTTTTGTGGGAAAGTTTTTAATTATCTTTCAGTTCAGAAGGACAACTTTGCCAGGCAAAGTATTGTTTGTATTTTTTTCCTTCAGCACTTTGAATATATTTTCCTACTCTATCCTGGCCTGAGGATTTTCTGTTAAGAAATCTGCTGAAAGCATCTTGGGGCTTCTTTGAATAATGTTTCTTACCCTCCCACTGCTTTGAATATCGTTTCTTTTGGTTTATAATAATTTGATTATGATGTGTCTTGGTGAACTCTTTGGGTTTGATTGGTAACCTCTGAGCTTCCTGTATCTGGTTGTTTTATTTCCCCAGATATGGGAAAATTTCAGCCATTATTTCTTTAAATATGCTTTCCAGGCCTTTTAATTTCCTCTTTCAGGAACTCTTATTATCCAAAGATGAGTTTGCTTGATGCTGTCCTATAATTCCCCTAGTCCTTCTTTATTCTTTTCTTTGTTGTTGTTGTTTTACTCAATTTCAAATGTCCTCTCTGAGTTCCCTGTTCTTTTGCCTGATCATGTCTGCTGTTGAAGCTTTCTATCAAAATTTTTAAGTTACTAAATTCCTTATCTTGGATTTTGGTTGTTTGTTTCTATTTCTTTGTCAAAGTTCTCGTTTTGTTCATGAATTGTTTCCCACACTTCAGTGAATTTTAGATCTATATTTCTTGTAGTTCCCTGAACTCTGTCTGAGTGGGCAGGAGAAGTCTCACTTTGTCACCCAGGCTTGAATGCAGTGGTACAAACACAGCTCACTACAGCCTCAACCTCCCAGGCTCAAATGATCCTCCTGCCTCAGCTTCCTGAGTAGCTGGGACTGTAGTACATACCACTATGTCTAAGTTTTTTGTTTGTTTTTTTGGTAGAGATGGATCTCGTTATGTTGCCAGGCTGGTCTTGACCTCCTGTGCTCAAAGCAGTTCTCCTACCTCAGCCTCCCAAAGTGCTGGGATTACATGTGTGAGCTGCTTCACCTAACCTGAACTTCCTGAACTTCTTTAAGAGGATTATTCTGAGTTCTTTTTGAGTCATTTTATATATCTCCATTTCTTTGGGGTCCATTACTGAAACTTTATTAGTGTCTTTTGGTGGTGTGATATTTCCCTGATTTTTCTTAATTCTCATGCCTTTACATTGATGCCTATGTGTTCCAGGAGATAGTCATTTACTTCAGATGTTCTTTTGTAATAGATCTTTAGAATTTGATCTACTGGTTTGGATGGGGCTGCTGATAGCAAAATGGGAGAAACTGACCTTGGTGTCAGCTTCTCTAATTGGGCTGGCTTGCTTCCTGTGCTCTGAGATTGAATAGTATTGCTGTCTGTGCTCTAGTAAGACCACTGGCTCAACTTTGTCATCAGCTGAGGCTGTCAGCTGGTCTCTGGAATCATCAGTGACTTGGCAGAGTTAGGGATCGTTGTCTTTTTCTGGACAGTACTGTTCAGAATCTGTAGTTAGGCAGGGTGGTGTGAAGGACTTCAAGGCTGAGTGAGTTCTTAGAGGATTGCCACATAGGATGGGCAAGACTAGAGGCTATGCTTCATAGATATGTGTGAAGTTTGGTTTGCTTTCTAGGTTTAGATTAAGCAGAGCTCTGAAGTTTGGAGTAACAGGTCTGCATCTAGGGTTAGGTGGGTCCAGATGCTCCCTTGCTGGGTATTCCTTAACCTGCTGGTACCTCCTATCTTGGAAGATATGACAAGAATACCAGGGCTTAGTTGGATTACTTCTCTGCTGCTAGGGTTAGGTGGGCCCAAGTGCTCCCTCTGCAGATAATCATTGACCTGTAGTTGCTTCTTGACCTGAACGAGGACACCTGGGCTATGGGGGAAGCTGCCTAGGGATTGCAGGCTGGAAGACCCATGGACTGTACTTCAAACAGTGTGATACAGTTGGCTAGTTCATCTGATGTGGTGTCACCCTTGGCCAGAATGTAGAGCAACCACCAAGATCTATGAGTTGGTGGCCCTCACCCCTTTTTTGTTTCTAACGGACTTCAAGTGGTTTAGCCATGTTTGTACTCTTAATGTTTCTTTTTAGAGGAGGCTGGAGTGAGCCCCTGTGAAGAGTCCTAGAATAGTGAGGAAGGTGGCTGTCTGCCTCCAGCTCACTTTTCCCACCACAGAAACCGTTGGGTCCAGGGAATTCTGGCTTGGCGGAGAGGTAGTATAGTCAAAGAGAGCAGTTCGATTGTGGCTTTTCTCATTTCTGTGGGTCCAGGGCATGCCTCAACCTTACTGCCAAGTTCTGGGATATTCAGGATGGATTTTTTTTTTTTTAATCTGCAGATAATTGCTAGTTGGATTGCTGTTTGTGAAACTGGGGGAGAACCCAAAGAAATTCTAATAAGCCATGTTGCTGATGTCACAGATCCATTACATACGTTTTTTTCACTCTCATTTTATTGATTTCTTCTACTTGAATTGACTCTTTGACTTCCTACAGTGAAAGCTTAGATAATTACTCTTGTCTAAAACATGCATTTAATTTTATAAACTTTCCACCAAGCCCTGCTTTTGCTCCATCCAGAAACTTTGCTGTTTTAATTTTCATTAATTTCAAAAATTCATTTCTTTTACACATCTATTATTTAAAAGTGTTTAATCTGCAAATGTTTTAGGAATGTTAAGCTATCTTTCTGTTACTGATTTGTAGTTTAATTTTATTGTGGTCAAAGAGTGGACATGGTATGATTTCTGTTCTTTTAAACTTGTTAAAGGGTGTTTAATGGTCTCAGAAGTGGTTTATCTTGGTGAATGCTTCATGTGAGTCTGAGAAGCACATGTGTTCTAACGTTTGATGAAGTAGTCAATAGATATCAATTCTATTCTGTTGATTGATGCTGTTAAGGTCAACTATGTCTTTATTGCTTTTGAGTATATCTGCACTGAGTATGTCCATTCCTGTTAGAGAGGTTTTGAGGTCTCCAATTACAGTGTATTCATCCAGTTCCTTTTTGCAGGTCTATCAGTTTCAGCCTGTTTTTACCCTCTTTTGTTAGGTGCAGACATATTGAAGATTATTATGTCGTCTTGGAATATTGACTCCTTTATGATTTTATAATCTTCTTTATCCCTGATAATGCTCACTGAGCTGAATTTGTCTATGTGTGAAATTAGCTACTTCCACTGTCTTTTGACTAGAGTTAGCATGGTTTTTTCCCCATTCATTTACTTTTCATTTATATGGCTTTATATTTAAAGTGAATTTCTTGTAGATAAGAATTGGGTTTTGTTCTTTGGGCTGACAATTTTTTTCTTAATTGATGTATTTAGATCACTGAAATTTAATGTGATTATTGATGTAGTTGGGTTAATATTGACTACATTTTGAGACTATTTTGTACATGTTGTCCTTGTTATTTTTGTTTTCCAGTGTTTTCTGCCTTGTTTTTTAGTTTAATGGAACATTTTGTGAGTTGTGTTTTCTTCTTTCTCTCTCAGTAATAGCTTTTCCCCTCTTTACGTTCTTTTGGTTTTTGCCATAGTTTCTAGCACACATTTACGACTAATTCTACTTTGAAATAACACCATAGTACTTTATAACAAAATAATCTCTATTATTCCCTGCATCCGTTGTATCATTGCTGTCATTAATTTCACTTATACTTAAACATAGATAAGCATGTATATGTATACATTTAAGAAGAAATATATTTTGCTAGTTTGAACAAACTTTCTTATACGAATTAAGAATAATAAAAATAAGTTTTTACCTTTGTTTTTTCACTGAAGCACTTCTTTATGTAGATCTGAGTCTCTGACCTGTATCATTTTCCCCTCAATAGCTCCTTTTAACACTTCTAGCAAAGCAGGTTTATTGGCAACAGTTTCCCACAATTTTTGTCTGAGAAGAGGTTTATTCCTCCTTCCCTTTTGAAGGATAGTTTCAGAGTATAGAATTGTAGGTAGAATTTGTCTCCTCCCACCAAAAAATTACTCAAATCTCCTGCTTGCATGGTTTGTGAGGAGGCAGATTTATTTATCTTTGCCCTTTTATAGGTAAGGTGTTCATTCCTCTGGCTTCTTTCCAAATTGTTTTATTTTTGATTTTCTGTAGTTTGAATATAATATGCCTAGGTAGAATTGCTTGGCACTTAACTTGCTTGGTGTTCACTGAGCTTCTGGGATTTGTGGTGTGCTATCTTAAATTAATTTGGGGAAATTATCAGTCACTGTTGTGGCAAATATTTGTTCTGTTAATTTTTTTCCTTTTCAGGTATTCCCATTATACTTGTATGTTACACCTTTTATAGGTCTTAAGTATTCTATTCTGATTTTTTTTGTCTTCATTGACTTTACTTTTCACTTTAGAGGTTTCTATTAAGATATCCTCAAGCTCAGAGATTCTTCCTCAGCCATTTACAGTCTACTAATGAGCCCATCAAAGGCATTCTTCATTCTATTAGTGTTTTTGATCTCTAGCATTTCTTTTCCATTCCTTCTTAAGATTTCCACCTACCCACTTAAATTGCCCATCTGCTTGCATACTAACTACTGGAACCGTTTGTATTTAGTTGATCATAGTTCTAAATGTTATATTAATATCTGATATTCCTACACGCTTGTTATGTGGTTCTGATCTTATTCCTTCTATTTAAGCTGGTTTCTGTTTTTTGGTCTTTTGATGTGCTTTGTAATTTTTTATTAACATATATTACCACACCTTACCACATTACTAAAGGTATATTTACTGCAGATCTTCTACCCAATACATCGGTAATGTATTGGGTGTTGAGTAGAAGGATAATAATGTATTGGGTATTGTATAGAAGGATCTGAAGTAAATAAACCTTTAGTAATATGATAAGGTGTCGGGGTGGGAAAGCATTCCATAGTTCTACGATTAGATCTCAGTCAATGAATGATCCTGTGCCTCTGGACCTTGAACTTGTAAAACACATGTTTCTTAACTTGTCTCCCACCATAAGTGGGACAGGATAGCTAGAGTATGCTGGAGTTGGGTATGTCTCTTCTCCAACATGGAGGGTTGGATGGTTGGAGTTGGGTATTACCTTTCCCACAGGTTCATTATGTTCTGATAAAACCTTTCGCAGTTTAGGCTCTGGCTCACTAGAGTCTCTTCAGGGTAGACCTTGTTAAGAAGAGAAGCCTCTGGAGTATTTCAAAATGTTTCCTTTTTTCTTTACCTCTGGCTGGAAGCAGGGGAAAATTTTTCTCCCATTTTAGTAGTATGAGAACCTGATCAACCTCCTGTAGGTAAAACTCACAGAAGCATGGGAGCCCTCTTCTGGGACTGGGTTTTCCCGGAGTTTATAACTGTCATACTTGTACATACTGGGTCTCTAGGAATTCATCAATTACAATTGAGCTTTCCCCACCCGGGCACTTGTTCCTCCAGTGCTTTCTGCTTCCATATGTTGTGATTGTCTGAATCTGCCTGTTTTTCTCTATGATTCTGGGGGCAGCAGTTTGACCCATGACCTCATTTCTCTTATGGATATAAGAGGGAGTAGTTGATATTTCAGTAGTACAGATTTTTAGGATGATGTTGTGAGACTTCCAATCTCCTTATGTGTAGAAACAAAAACTATATGTATTGATAATCTTGTTTTAAATATTCTTCTAGAGAATGAGATTCGCTAATTTCTGCTAAGCTGTGTCATACAAGCTTGGATAATGAAGTGTTCATAAGCTTACAAAATGTAAATTCTGTATGTGTCTTAGAACTTTAAGAACACAATGAATTGGTTCTAATTATTTTGCAATTAGAGTCCGTATCTAATACATGGCAGTTGTTAACTTGTGTGCTGTGTAATGAATGAATACATTTCATCATCATCTTCAGAGTTGTTAGTTTCAGAGAAATTAACACAAGAAAGCAAGCTAGAAGGAAATTATATACTATGATTTTCAGCTCTTGATTCTCAGTTACTTAGGTTTACCTTTTGAGGTAAATTCAGGAAAGGTTATTGAAAATGTTTGAAATAAGCAAGAATATTATCTGGCCTAATGGGATTTGAAAATCTCACAGGGATTCAGGTAGTATTCTTTTTATTTGTGACCAACATTATGGTTCCTCTGTACTTTTCCTTTTCTGTCTTCAGTAATTGCAGCCAATTGCAGCCAAATGATAACTACATTTTATTTGGGCCTTTTGTTATTAATCAAAGATTTCTTATATGTAATTTAAGGCCTACTCTGACCATGGAATCCTCAGCTTTTTGTGTATGTGTGTGGAGGATTGTTGATGTGTTTGAATAATAACTGCAATTTACTAATGAGAGGCAAAGATTAGGCAGGGTCTGATACAATACTTGTAAGGAGTCTATTTTTCACATAAGTGGTTTTAAACCTTCAGATTGACATAAATGTGTCTCTTAATTGTGTTTCTTAGTCAAATAAATGCTTCTTGAATGTGCATACTCTTTGGATAATCAAAGGCCTGATAGTATTCTGAAAGCCAGTTTCAGATGAAAAATTCCTGCAGATAATATATTACCAGATTCTAGAGGGGAATATATTTTGTGGCTTGCAGCTTTATATGAAACTGTAATAAAAATCTGTTTTGATATTTCTGGAATGTAACTTGAATGTGCTGTTTCTTTAAGGGGGCGACCTTTCATTTGTAACTTCGATTTGTCAGGCACAGGTAGAAATGCTAGGAATAAAGTCAGCTGTAAAGGAATTAAAATCATTATCTTAGTAGCTCCTATTGTCACCACCAAATTAATTTTAGTGCGGGGTCTTGAACAAGCCTGACTTGCCTCCTGAATATAATCAGTAACTAAAATTGCCTATGGAAAAATCCCCAAGTTTTACTTGGTTTTAAAGTTGTACCTTAAGGACATTTCTGAATAATAAGGTTTCTGGTAAGATTTCTAGTTTCATGAATTTTGCCATCGTGGAGTTGTGTGTTACTTTTCTAAGTCCAGGTGTACGTACTATCAAGAAAGCGATTTACAAAGGGTCCACGTTTCCTCCTATGGCCCAAACTGTGTGCTGTTATTTGATAGTTGCCAGGCTATCATGTTAAAAATAACCCCAAAGTGCCATATGTTCTCTCTGAAAATGCAGTAGTAAATATTCCATTACGAAAACTGGAAGTAGAGAGTTATTTATCTGTGGTTCTTCCAAAGAAAGCAACAACTTGTTAATTTATTTCTAACAATATTATGATTTAATTTTACTACCTTTCTACTGTTTTTCATATATAGAAAATTGAAAGGAAGACTGGTAGACTTTTGAATATAGTTAAGTATTTAAATTGTGTACTTAGTTATTGGTATTTTTGCATAATGAAACGTCCAGGTATATAAATCATTTGGGCATAAAGGCAGGATTCTCGACCTTTTGAGAAGTCTGAATAAAATAAAACAAACTACAGGAGGAGAAACCATAAAAATAAAAAGACTTAAGTATCCTGGACAAATCAGAAGATATTATCTCCCTAAAGATTTCATAATAAATGGACACATGGTTTGTTAATGTCACCTAGTATAAAGTGAAATACTAGGTGCTTTTAATATGTACATTTTTAAAGCATTTGATATGATGAAAGGAGAAACAAAAACAGGAAATTTGATCTAGATTTTATGGAGAAGTGAGAAAATAAATTTGTCTTAGTCTTGGGCAAGAACAATTGGTGGTAATGAATATGATCTAGCTTTTTGTAGCAAGTTGGTGTTGAGTACACACCTGGATCAGATGTGCATTTACACTTACATGCAAAGCAAGCAAAAGGGTTATGTGTTGCATGTTTCCTTTTTATTACTTAACCAAGGAACTCTTTGCCCTTTCAGTGCATATACTGATAGGTTTTCTTAATAAGCATCAATTTTAGGATAAAAGCCACAGTTTAGCATGTTCTCCCTCATAGGTGGGTGTTGAACAATGAGAACACATGGACACAGGGATGGGAGCATCACACACTGGGGTCTGTGGTGGGGAACTAGGGGAGGGACAGTGGGGGGTGGGGAGTTGAGGAAGGATAACACAGGGAGAAATGTCAGATATAGCTGATGGGGAGGAAGGCAGCAAACCACATGGCCATGTATGTACCTATGCAACAGTCTTGCATGTTCTTCACATGTACCCCAAAACCTAAAATGCAGTAAAATATTTTTTTTTTAAAAAAGCCACAGTTTAATTTGAACATTTTTAATAAATTGAATGTATTAATAAAGGAGTATTTTATCCTGGGAAGAGCATGTAGATCTCCATGACAGTTGTGGTCTTGGAGTTACTCTTTACCTGTCAGCACAAGATGCATCTTGAACTAAGGGTGAGGGCCAGGCACATTACTTAGCTTTTTTTTAAGGTTGAGATCTACTTGAAGATAATCAGGTCTACCTGGAGTTGAAGATGTCTCCATTCCTGAGAAAAGAGAAAGCAAAAGAACTGCTGTTTGTTTGAGGTAGGTGATGGAAAAGATCATGTGAAATATTTTAATCTCTTGGGGAAAAATAGGACAAAACATTAAATTGTTGCAAAAATGAGCTAGAGTGTCTTACTCCAGGCACTAATTTTCACTATTGTAGCATGGAAAGATGTTAAGACCCAAATTCCTACCTTTTTTCTTACACATTGCATCAGGACAGCCAGAAAGGGAGTACTGGCTGGTGAAAAAATGTAAACCAGCATTTTTGTGATGTGCTATTATTTAGGCTCTTGACCAAATTGCTCCCAAAGCAATTTGTGAAGATCACAAGCATTATACTTGTTGGTGAAAAAGAGAATCACACAACTACCTAACAAATGCTATAGGATTTAGCAAGAGCTAGTAGGTATGTACTGAATCTCTTTAACTTCAGAACATAATACACACAGAATTTTAAAAAATTATTTAAAATAGATTTCATCACTTTTTTCCAGGAATATTGCTTCAGTTTTTGTTGTGGTCCCAGTGCTTACAAATTAAGATAATTTTAACTCACAATGAACTTGATGGTTATTAAATCTTATGCTCACAGAAGGATTTTCTAGAGGAACAGAATTCTTTGATTGGCTTTGTAGGACAGTTGATCTGTCTTATTCTGTGAAATCTACTTTAAGAGTGATTTCCTCCTTTAATATTTGCATATGTTTCCTAGCCTTGGTATCATCACAATGAAAGCTAATCAGCAAGCCAGGTTTTACTTTTTTTCGTTTTTGTACTTGATGTAGGCCTGTGTCTGTTAGATGTCTGTTTAATATCATGGTAATCCTTTGGGAGAGAATATGCTTTTGCTTACATTAAATACCAAGGAATAAATGTCAACACTGGGGAAATATTTATTACCCAGGGAAGGAATGCAGCTCTTTCAGAGGACTTGCAGCTGGAGGTAGATAGGAGTCTTTTGTTTCAGCCTTAGTGCTGACACTGAACTTTTTTTTGAGGTTTCCTTAAAGCATGTTTTCATACATTAAAACACTCTGATCTTTATGAAGAGTATTACTAGACCATGACAAGAAATATGGATGCAGCATCCTTAACAGAAATTGTGATCTAGGCATTTCCTTAAAGGATGAGGATAGAGTGAGTATTCAATATCTGTAGTATTCTCAACTGTAAAACATTTCAAGGACACGATCTCATTTGATGTTCCAAGTATGGGAGCAAAAGTGGATAAATTTAGTCAATGATTGCAAACTCCGTGTCTCAGATACCATTATTATTGAGATAATGTCTACTTCATCTCATTTTTATCAGTGCTTTTTATAGTTACACTGTTATGTCTGAGCAGATAATGATGTTAGTGATTTAAAGAATGTAGTCTCTAGGCCTTGTTTATAGTAATACATAATTTCTTTGTCTCCATCTCTACTAGAAGTGCCTTCAAGGTGGCAAGGGCCAAGGTAGTTATTTGAATGCAGTGACTTGTTGCTGAGATCTAACTACATCAAACGCTAGTGCCCAAAGTCATGTTTGATGGGCCAGGGGAGTTGGTGTTTGCCAATGGCATTCTCTGCAGGCCCATGTTAGAATCAACAGAATGTTCAGAGAAACGAAATTTGTCCATTAGGCTGTGTGTTTACCCATTTTTTGTAGTTGCTGAAATCAAATGAAAAGATCTCAACTGTTTGATGGTGAGGTTTGTTTGCTAGTGTCATCAGACGATCCTGACCTATTACTGTTAAACAGTGGCTCACCAATCTGCATATGTCTAGGGTACGGAGTTCATCTTGACTAGGGGACCACATTTTAGTTCTCTGCCAGTGAAGGGGAGGGACATGAAGGCCTTAGTCCATTTCCCCTCAGGAAGGCTTTTGTGCATATGTGTGTGATAAAATATTCTTGAGTATGTATCCTATCCATTTGGTCAACTAATTTAAAGACAAGAGTTGTTTCAGTTTGTGGACATGATCCAGCTCGCAAGATAGAGCATTGCCAGAGTATGATGTCCTATCTGCTTCCTCCTATTTGCATCCCTTTTACTGATTGTATTCCCTTCCTTCTTATTTGCTATCCTTCATTTTCCATTAATTTCATTGCTTTCCTCTATAGTTTTACCACATATGTAGGTGTTTTGAAAGCTGCTTAGTTTTGAACATATTTATGAATAGAATAACACTGGTAATATATTTATATGATGTGCTTTTTTTTGTACAAAGTTTTAGATTCATTTCTATTGCATTTATCTGTAGCCTTTAACTTTTGTCAATTATATTTATATACTATGGATTGTTATACTTTCTTGTTTTTGCCTAATCTCAATAAGCAATTATATCAATTTGCTCATTACACAAATGGTATGTAATAAAATACACAAAAAGATAGTAGCTTACTGACAAATTATGCTCATGCCTCTGTGGGTTAGCTGGAGTTCTACTGATTTGAAGTGGACTTGGCGATAAATAGAACTTGGTAGGATAGCTCTGCTTTAGTTCCTTTTCATCCTTCTTTTACAATCAGATTATCCAATCACGTTCTTCTCATCGAGATGCCAGAGGTACAAGAGTAGACACATACAAGGCCTCTTAGAGCCTAGATTTGCAACTGGTGTACCATCACTTCTGCCTCATTCTATTGACTAAGGCCAATCATATGACCAAACTTAAAATCAAGGGGTGAAAAAATATATTTTACCCCTTATTAGGGAAAAATGTAAAGTTATATGGAAAAAAAGGTATAGATATGGGCAAGTGTGTAGAGTTAGGTCATACCCCTTAACATTAAATATGCTGAATAATATTCCAGAACCCCTTAAATTCTCATCTAGTCACACCATCATGGTCAGCCTTTCTTTATCTGGAGACTTGTGAGTTAAAAAGGAAGTTTTCACACCTGTAATCCCAGTACTTTGGAAGGCCAAGGTGGGCAAATCATGCAGTCGGGAGTTTGAGACGAGACTGACCAACATAGTGAAACCTTGTCACTACTAAAAATATAAAAAAATTAGCTGGGCATGGTGGCGGGCACCTGTAATCCCAGCTACTCTGAAGGCTGACGCAGGAGAATCACTTGAACATGGGAGGCGGAGGTTGCAGTAACCCAAGATCGTGCCATTACACTCCAGCCTGGGCAACAGTGGGAGACTGTCTCAAGAAAAAAAATGAAGATTTCTGTTTCATATGATTTTGGCTGTGTCCCCACCCAAAAATCTCATCTTGGGTTGTAATCTCCATAATCTTTCTCTGTGTGATGGCCAGTACCAGGTGGAAGGAATCAGATCATGGGGGCGCTTCCCCCATGCTGTTCCTGTGATAGTGAGTGAGTCTCATGAGGTATGATGGTTTTATAAGTATCTGGCATTTGCCTTGGTTGCTCTCATTCTCTCTCTTGCCGCTCTGTGAAGAGGTGCCTTCTGTTGTAATTCTAAGTTTCCTGAGGCCTCTCAGCAATGTGGAACTGCGAGTCAATTCAACCTCTTTTCTTTATAAATTACCAAGTCTCAGGTATTTCTTTGTAGAGGCATGAGAACGGACTGATATACTGTTCACAATAAGTTCCAGTTGTGGAACTTAGATGGAATAATCACGTAAAATACTCCCTCTCAAATGGGGTACAATAGAAAACAAATGCCAATCACTGGTCCATAGAAATTTTGAAATCCTGCTTGACCAGTGTTGTCAGGTTTCCTTATTCTGAGAATAGTGATTATTCCTTAGTTAAGTTCTAGTTCTCTGCATCCTAGAATTGGCCTCCAGGATCCTGGATTTCATCTGTATCCTCAGGATTTTATTTTGAGAATCTTTTTGGGGGAAGATGGGAGAGTAGAGTTCTGTTTTCTAGGCTGTCAAATTCTGGCTCAAATTTTTTTAAATCTGTTTACAAATTGGCCAGTTTCTTAGGCCTTCTCATTTGTGTGGTACCTTAACATATTCACCTTAAAGATACCAGTTCATGCTTTCAGCCTTGATTCTGAAAGCTATCTTGCTCAAGTTAGTAAATTGATTAAATTATTTTGTAAGTCACTGCAGACCCTTCCCAAGTTGTGCCACCACTTGTTATGTGTAAAATTTTTCTTTTTGGTGCTGCAACAAAAAATTAGTACTGGGGCAAAGATTCTCTTAGCAACGCAGTTCTTTTTACTTTCCGCAGAAAGGGTACTCCCATTAGCAATCTTTGCAGGAGAGTACAATGAACAAAGGAAAGCAGACATGTTTATTTCTTACACATTTGGGGCTGTCCTTTCTGCTGTGTCTGATCTCCGTTGGCTGGAGCCAGACCCCACAATCTAAACTAAAACTCAACTGACTAATCACTTGGAAAATTTCTAAATGGGTAAAACCAATGGAGAGCATAAAAAGTAAGTCCAAATAAGGAAGGGGAAAATAGTCTGTGAGCTGGGACATGCCTGTGAGCATGTCCCACACAGATATCTTGGTTAAAGTACAAGAACATAGAATCTACTACATGCCTGTAAAGATCTCTAACAGCTACATAGGATAAGGCTACTAGCAAAAAGCAAGAAGGCTTTTAAAGAAAGTGTTTAAGACAAAATACTACTTCTAACACAAATTTTTCTTAAGAAAGGAAACTATATAACAAGGGTTTCCCTCCCACCTTTGTTTCTTTGCCCCCTTGTGCCACTTCCAAAGCCAATATCACATATATTAGGTTTTGGTATTTTGTGTTCATTTTTGAGGTATAATATATTAGCTACCTAGGGCTGCTATAAAAAGGTTTCAAAATAGAGTGACTTAAAATCAGGAATGTATTACCTCACATTTTGGAGGCTAAAAGTCCAAAATTGAGGTGCCATCAGAGCTAGACTCTTTCTGGCTCCAGGCAGAGTCTTTTTGTCTCTTTTAGTTTCTTCTGTTGGTCAGCAATGCTTTGGTTTTTCTCTTACATTGCCTTTTATTTCATTTACTTGTATGATTTTCCTGAGCCTCACCATCCTTCTCAGGACTTAGTATATTGCCTGCCAAGATTTCCATAAATACTGGCTTATGAAAAGGATAGCGATTCCTCAGTTTTCCAGTTATTCTTTTTCATGTTTCTCCAGTACATACTGGGCATACATTTTTAACTGTCTATGAATGCTTTTAGTGGTTGTCCTACAGGTAACTTAAATCCAATTGGTTCCTCAAACCAGTGGAGCTACTTTTCTGCTACATCATCCAACTTGCATAATAATGTCACCAGTCCTGTTGCTAATAAGACAATTTCTGGATCTGGGTGCTCTGTTACCTGTATTTCTTGGGTTTACTTCAGATTCTCATAACCTTTTAGTGAGATTATGGCCAACAGTGTTGTAATGGTTCTCCTTGCATGAGTATAAACCACCTTTCCTTTGGGATTGAATGGTGATGTTTTGATTTTTTTTCCTTCAGTGGTTTACACTGGGGTTAAATAAGTCACATGTGATTAATCTACTCAGTGTTGTCATATGAGGTTAATAATTTGTGTGTTAGGGAAGTATTTAAATTTCTCCTTTTGTCTAACTTTTGATTAGTTTATCAAAGAAGTTGCAATAGAGGAAAACATTTTTGGGAAATTCTTAGTTTTTAATAGTTTGATATGAAGGTCAAATAATTGGGAAAGAAGTAATATAGGAAACAATTTTATCAGTAACTCTAAAACTACATTTTTAGACAATTCTGTTCACCTTCATATCAAACTATTTTTTAAAAAGTGGGCTGTGTTTAACTGATAAATACATGGATGGTGTTGCCTCTAAGTTTATAATGGATTTTTGGTTAGGTGGGGCTAGAAAAATTTGAATAAGCTGATAAGTTTATTTTTTTCCCCACTGATAAGTATTTGAAAACTTCTCGTGAATATAATTCTCTATGTATGGCCATTTAAATAATATTACCCAAAGAAGAAATCTTATTTTTAGCCATACCATTCATACTGTTTTTGGAAGAGTAATGGTTGTAGCTATATTAACCTCATATGGACTTAGTCTGAAATTGTTTATTGATTCATAAAATGAACTGATAGAACAAAGCTGCTTGGATAGCTGTCTCATGAAATTCCAAAATACATTGCATAATTCAGACAATGTAAATATATGCAAAATGCTTCAAGTTTGAGTTTTAGATGATAAATTGAATGCAGGTGTTCATTGTTTACCTAATTGTAAGATGGTCTATTTTGTTTCTACTTGAAACATCATGAGAATGGGGCTGTAACAACAGAGTGAGAAACCTGTGCATACATGCCTTTGATTTAGTTTTATTCTAATGTATATATTGTTCTTGGTTGGGCAAACTTCCCTGGCTGCCTAGCAGAAATAATACTGTGAATGACGTTAAGGCTGGAAGGATATGTAATCAGATTATCTGTAGCCATGGACCATTATGTGGTTCCCATAAAATAGTGGTTCCTACCTTATTTTTTTTGATATAAAATCTCTGAAAGTTGTAGAATCCTTTCTCAGAAAAATAATCACATTATATATGAAATTTTTTTTTTCAGAAGTTTACCAGTCCCTCTGAGTCATATTCATTTACCTCATGTTAATAACTCTGCCACATTCTCATACATTGTTTATGGAAATATAAATTGGAACCACCTTCATAGAAAACAATTTGGAACATTTATCTAATTAGAATGCACATTCTCTTGTTTCTCTCCTGTTTCTGGGTAGAGCTAGCCAACTGAGCAGTCACCTAATTTTGCTGACGATTCAAACCTCATTAAAGCTACTAGAAAGGGCTTAAAAATGACAAACCCTCAAAAGAATAGGAGAGGTAACAATGACAAATGAAGAATAGCTGGAAAACAAGTGAATTAGCACTAACAGATTCAGCTTGCAGAAGGCCAAATTACAAGCAAATGGTTGGGGCAAGCTAAGAATTTAGATTTAAAACTGTCTGCTCTATAATTCTCAACATCTAGGACTTGGCAGCACCAGGTACCTCTGGAACAGAATGAAGCAGGGGGTACAAAATACGGAGGGTTAGCCAAAAGCTGTGTAAGCAGTCTGATCTCTAAATCTCCCTTCTGTGACCACCCTAGCAGAGGCAGGTGGTGGTGAAGTGCTCTGTATGTACTGGGAGAACATAGGATGCAGTAGAAGGCCTGAGTGTGTTGCCAAAAACAGTGACTAACAACCATATGCTTACTGACTGCTGAATAGGAAAGCCCATGGCTGCTTGTTCCACTCAGCAGCTGGTATCTTGGTTGCTTGGTTTTTCTTTCCAGGCTGGAGACTGGAAGAATTTTTACAGGGCAATCTATCCAGTGTAGGAAGAAAGACCTAAAAATACTAACCTCAGAGGTGTACCCATAAACACCTTAACCCAGTCACTCTACAAAAAGCTATTGGAGGATTTATTCCAACCCTTCAAAATGAGAGTTCCAAAATGAGTCAATCAGGGAAGCAGATTGTATGGCATAGAGAAGCTAGGGGATCTGTGGTGGGATAGAGATGAAGACTCTTTCCAAGATGATGATATAGGGAGTTCTCAGGATGGTGGCTGAGTGGCAGAGAAGACAATAAGTCTGTTGGAAAAGATCAGAGGATTTCAAGGGTGACCTTTCCAGGAATATAAAGTTGGTGCATTGCCTTGTGTCTGAACATCTTGAGAGTAGATTTAAATGAATAGCTAAGTGTCTGATGTTGAATGAGTCATAAGCATACAGAAAACCATGTAAAACAAAAGATAAGCTCTAATTCCAGGGAAACAAAGAACTGTACAAGAAACGAATTCTAATAATATGTGACTCAGCTATGAGTAGTGTTTACATAGCTACTGATGTAAACAGTCAATACTGATTTAACAAAAATTATGATATTGAAAGGATGGGAAAGGGGAAGTATTAGTGTATATTGAGGTGAAGTTTGGAGGAAGGACAAAATTCTTCTGGAGATGATAACCAAGACAGAAAAGTTCAGAAGCAGCATTACTAGAATGTAATTTAGAGATACGGAATGACAGGTAAATTATTCGTCTCAATTCTTCAGTCCTCAGCAATAGTATTCTACTTTGTGCCCTTGCAGTGGCCTTCTGGTGAATTGAGTATGTTTCCCTTCTCCTTGATTTGGTTGCCTGACTTGCTTTGAAAATGAGATTTTTATAAGATGTGATCAATATAGGTGGAGGGCCAAAAGTGTGCTTCTGCTATTGGACTTGCCCTCTTGTGCTATTTTTATTGCCTTAAGGATGGCATACTCAGCTGGGCATGGTGGCTCATGCCTATAATCCCAACAGTTTGGGAGGCCGAGGTGGTTGGATCACGAGGTCAGGAGTTCAAGACCAGCCTGACCAAGATGGTGAAACCCTGTCTCTACTAAAAATAAAAAAATTAGCTGGTGTGGTGGCGGGCGCCTGTAATCCCAGCTACTTTAGAGGTTGAGGCAGGAGAATTGCTTGAACCTGGGTGGCAGAGATTGCAGTGAGCCAAGATTGTGCCACTGTACTCCAGCCTAGGCGACAGAGTTAGACTCTGTCTCAAAAAACAGAACAAACAAACACAAAAAAGGAAGGCATACTCTGATTGGTTGCAGCCCCTCTAGTCTGAGCTGCAGAGTAAACACATGGAGCACAGCTGCCACAGGCCTGCAGCTTGGAGCGGATTTACCTCAGCTGTGTCACAACTGTATGAGTAAGAAGTAAAAGTTGATTGCTACATGCCACTGAGGTTTTTTGCCCATGTTTGTTACTCAGCAAATATTGACTGTTAGATATGGAAAAAAATATTAGAATAGTTAAGTGAAAAATGATTGCCTATAGGGAGGATAAATGGTGTGGGAACTCACTCAGGATGGTGGCAAAAATATTAAGGGAAAAGTAGAAGATAAAGTTGTAAGAATATAGTCTCAAACCCTTTTGGAAGGCCTGAGGGTTTTTTCATAGTTTAAGAAGTTTCTGCTGCAGGCAGCCTAAATCCCCCTTACATTTGGTTAATAAGTAAAGCAAATAGCTAGGGCATGTGGGGGAGTTTACTTAACTAACTTGTTTACTCATGTGGTCTTAAAACTAACCTTTAAGCTGGATGGCCCTCTCACGGGGAAGTTGGCCAGGGATGTTATCCTCTAATAGTGTTCGCTTTGGGCATCAGAACCTGTACTTTAATTTTTCACTCTAATGATGTTGACTCAAACATTTGTCAGTTAAATTTTACTAAATAAATGCAAGTCTAACTGGCTAGTAAGGGCTGGCAGTTGTAACTGTTGACAACACTCTCCAGGGTGTCTGTAAGCTGCATGGACCCTCAGCCAAACTGGCAAAGCATAATACCTGTGTGTCAATGTACTTTATTCATCTGTTGCTGAGTCAGGGTTTATAGGACAGATCTGTGCAGGTGGTGACCCCGACAGTGAATGCCCGATATGGGACAATCCTGACAAAAGTGGTGTGAAGGGAGTGGGTAAACTTTTTTCATAACTGATCTTGTAGCAACATTTGGATCTTTAAACCATGTGTATGTGTGACTGATAAAAACGTAAACTAAAAGTTAAGATGATAAAACAGATTATGTGATTTTGTGGTTAGGGTTCATAAAGAAGATCTAATGGATGTACAAGGAAGTTGGGGTGCTGGTAATAAAATTATTCATGCCATTCATACCATTCTAGTCTTCTTGTTGAAAAGAGTAGTCTAAGAAAATAGGTTTTCTAACCAAGAGCAATTGGAGGTTTCACGGGGTTGGATGCCTCAGTGAGGTAAAAGGGCTAGATTAAGAGAAAGTAAGAGAGATAATGGATGGAGCTTCCAGTTAGAGACTGTGTTGACAATAAAAATTTCAGAGGAGCCATGAAAGAAGTAAAGCCAAGTTTCCAGGTTGATCACAGAAACTAGTTGTTCAAGTGAAGATAGGGGCCATCTCATAGTTATTAGAATGATTAGTAAAAAGACCAGAGAAATAACAAGTATTGGTGAGGGTGTGGACAAAAGAGGACTTTGATACTCTGTTGGTGGGGATATAAATTTGTATAACCATTAGAGCAAGAAATGTGGAGGTTCCTCAAAGAATTGAAAATAGAATTACCATATAATCTAGCAGTTTCACTTCTGGGTATGTCCCAAATAAATGAAATAAGCACCTCATAGATATTTGTACTCCTGTATTCATTGAAATATCATTGATGCATTGTTCACAGTAGTCAAGATACGGAAAAAAACCTGTGTCCATTGATGAATAGGATGTGATCACACATGTACCCACTGGAATGTTCCTTAGCCACAAAATAAGGAAATCCTACTATTTCAACATGAATGAATCTGCCCTTTTTCTAAATGGACACTAGGTATAAGAAAAAGTAGGAGAAAATGATGTATATTGTCAGAGCAACCCTCAATCTCCCTGCAGAGAAAAGAGAACTCAGCTACACAACCATGAGATGTTATTGATTAGCATCTGGCTACTTTTAAACCTCAATTTGTAGCATTAACAATTTACATTTATAATCAGTAATTACTTACATTTTATTAAGAATTTGTCATAAGCTACCTACTGTACCAGCTATATCAGATGTGCTGTCACGTTTGTTCTTTATAAGTTTTATCTTCTATTCCCCAATGTGGAAGAAGCTGAGACAGACTGAGTAGCTTGTCCATAGTCTGACAACTTTGTAACATGGCAAAACCATGGTTGGAACTTAAGTCTATCTGACTTCAGTGTCCATGCTCTTAATCAGTGATGGTGCCTCATATTCATGAAATACATGTACACTTTTATTAAGCAAATCCTATTTAAGGATATTTTATGAGTTGTAATGTACAGTTTGTATCTTACTTTAAATTACTATTAGAAAAAACAAAAAAGCTGACTGGCATGTGAGAAAATGAATACCCTGTGTTGATCATCATGGTAGCCAGATATAAAATTTTATAATAAAGCAATAATGCATAGGTATTACTTTTATAATGGGGTGGTTAGATTTTAAATAACTTAATATTTTTCTATTAGAGATGGTGTCTCACTCTGTTGCCCAGGTTGGAATGCAGAGGTATAACCGGAGTTCACTGTAGCCCCAAGCTCCTGGGCTCAAGCGATTCTCCTGGCTTAGCCTTTTGAGTAGCTTGGACTACAGGCACGTACCCCAACACAGGGCTAATGTATTAACTTTTTTTTTTTGTAGAGAGTTGCTTTGTTTCCCAGGCTGGTCTTGAACTGCTGCCCTCAATTGATCGTCCCACCCAGGCCTCCCAAAGTGCTGGGAATACAGGCATGAAATGCCACATCTGGCCAGTTGTTTAAATGATTTGTAACTTAAACATAACCAGAACATGAGACTGATTTGTTGAAAACAGTAAATATATATATGCTCAGAAACAAAACCATAACTCTTACTTGTAAGCATGTTTTTCAGGAATATAAAATGTTTTACTACATAGGACCTTATATAACTTAATGTTACATAACATGACAATGTAACTTTTGGGGGCAAGAAGTAATAAAAGCATCGTATATACATGGCAAAGGGTACAAAAATAAAGTCTTTATGCCAACCCTGTCTTTTAATCTCTCCCAGAAAAAAACCATTTTTTCTGAGATGTTACAGAGAGGGGTTCATTCTTAACCTTTGTTATTTGGTTTCTCATTGTGCACAGTAATCATCTTGAGGTTTTTCTTCACCACTGTCTTAGCAATTCCTTTTGCTTCTCTTCTGTATAGCATATCTGTATCCCATGTCATTTTCTCCTTTTTCTCTCCCAGTTTTATAGAGTACCATCTCTTACTATAGTTTCCTGAAAGAGAGTGTATGGAGGACTTCTGGTTTCCTGTCTAGCATGTAGGGAGATTAGGAGTTGTTACTCCATCCTAACAAGTAAAATATTGAACAACTGAAAAATCAACTTTTCCTATCTTTCAGAGGGGTAAGATTACAGGGCAAATTACTGTCCTCAAAATTGGAGAGACAGACTACAGAGAATCACAGTTTTCCAGAGCAGAAATCTCATTGGGAAATAGTGACAGGGTAGGAAAACCTAAATACTAATTGAAGAATTGCTAGGGACTCAGTATAGACAAGTGCGAGTTAGCTTCAGGAGGACCCAGTCAAAGGGGAACCCCCCCAGTCTTAGGAGTTTTACTTCCAGCAGCTTGACCAGTTTCTTAAAATGATGACTGGAGAAAAATCTTACTGTGCTTCCTATGGGGCAAGGGAAACAACCATATTGAAAAATGCTAGAGCTTTCTGTTCTTAAAGAGGAGGCCCACCCTCAAAAGAACTGTTTTATCAGCACCTAAACTATTGTCCATACCCAACCCCAGCCTTACCCACTCAACTCCACTGGGTGAGGGGGAGAACTGAGAGAGTCAAAGCACAAATCCGATTTACCTTAGTTTCTTTTACCCAGTAATCATATCCAGCTCTCAAGGAAAAGTTATGAAGCACAAGAAATAGCGAGCATAGAACCAGTTCCAGATATTGGCAACATTGGAGCTACCTAACTGGGAGTTTAAAACAACTAAAATTAATATGCCAAAGACTCTCATAGAGTAGATAGCAACAAGAAGAGATGTAGGCAGTGTAAGCAGAGATATGAAAATAGAAAGAACCAAAAAGAAATGCTGGAGATCAGAAACACTACCACAAAAATGAAGAATGCCTTTGATGCCTTATCAGCAGATTAGACATGAATGAGGAAAGACTATCTGAGCTTGAGCATATGTCTTCACAGAAATTTGCAAAACTGAAAAGCAAAGAGAAAAAGATGGAAAAACAGAATATCCAAGAATCATGGGGCAACTGTAAAACACATAACACACATATAATGGGCATACCAGTAGAACAAAGGAATGGAAGCAATAATTGAAGCAACAGTGATTGGAAATCTCTCGAAATCATTGTTAGATACCAAACCAAAGATCCAGGAAGCTTCAGGAATACCAAACTGTAAAAATTCCAAATAAACTATACCTAGGCATATTACACTGAAACTACACAAATGCAAAAGATAAGAAAAATATACTGAAAAGATAAACACCTTAACATCTGACTTTTCTTCAGAAACCATGCAGGCAGGAAGAAAATAAAATATTTAAAAAATGTTTGCATCAGGAAACCTACCACCCTAGAATTCTGTTCCTTGCAAAATTATTTTTCAAAAGTAAAGGAGGAATGGACTTTGACAGACAAAAATGGAAATTTTTGCCAGTAGACCTGTCTTTTAAAAAATGTCCAAAATCTTTTTCAGAAGTATATGTAGGTCAGAAACACGGATCTACATAAAGAAAGGGAAAACTTGAGTTGAGGAGGCAGTGAAGGTAAAATAAACGTACTTTTCTTAATATAAGAGGTAAATTTGTTCAAAATGATAAGAGCAACAATGTTTCTGATTGTGTGCTTTTATAAGTGAAACAAATGACAATGACATAAGGAATGGGAGTGAATAATTAGGATTATTATTATTATTATTATTTTTTTTAGAAAGAGGAGGAGATTTTAGAAAAAGAAAAGGAGAAAGAAAGAAACAGCAAAAGAAAGAAAAAAAGAGAAAGAGATTTTAGAAAAAGAAAAGGAGAAAGAAAGAAACAGCAAAAGAAAGAAAAAAAGAATGAAAGAGAAAGAAAGAGGAAGAGATTTTAGAAAAGGAGAAAGAAAGAAACAGCAAAAGAAAGAAAAAAAAAGAATGAAAGAGAGAAAGAAAGAGGAAGAGAAAGAGGGAGAGAGAATGGGATTCTTGTTTTATTGCCCAGGCTAGAATACAGTCTAAAAATGGGGATTAAAAACCTCTTTTATGCCAATAATTGTGTTTAACAATGGA